>BLFO01001586.1:465084-470084 GCA_014634245.1 Montipora cactus
TACTTTTTTAATTGTGTGGATACAAGTGGCGGATACGATTTACAAACTGCTTACCGTCAAAAACGTTAACGGCGTATGAAGTGGATTTTTTAGTGTTTTCTTGTACCGCTCTATCGACCAGCAGGTTTATCTCTTCTTCTGTTACGAAAGCAAACCGTTCTGCTATCCTGACATTAATTTTAATGTGAGACTTGAATCCTTGAAGTCGGTTTTAAAAATTAGGGAATATCATTGGGGAATATCCTCGGATATTCCCCAGTTTTAGCTGGGGAATATTCGCCCACGTGACGCGTTTAGACCAATCGTGCGCGAGCGAAAATATTTGATGGATTATAAACATGGATATACATGGTTATACATGGATATACATGGGTATACATGAGTATACATGGACATACATGGGTATACATGGTTATGCATGGATATACATGGGTATACATGGATATACACGGTTACACATGTATTTACATGGGTACACATAGAGATACATGAGCATACATGGATATGCATGGGTATACATGGACATACATGGGTATACATGGATATACAAGGTTATACATGGATATACAGGGTATACATAGAGATACATGGGCATACATGGATATACATGGCTGTACATGGATATACATGGATATACATGGCTGAACATGGGTATACATGGAAATATATGGCTGTATATGGATATACATGTCTATACATGGTTATACATGGATATAAATCGCTGAACATGGGTATACATGGAAATACATGGCTGTATATGGATATACATGGATATACATGGATATACATGGCTATACATAGTTTTACATGGATGTACATGGGTATACATGAACATACACGGTCATACATGGATATACATGGGTATACATGGATTTACATGGGTTTACATAGAGATACATGGGTATACATGGATATAAATGGATATACATGGATATACATGAGTATACATGAATATATATGGGTATACATGGAAATTCACAGGTAGATACCTTTATATATAACAATTTAAGGCTTTAATACATCCATGATATAATTACATACTATTATGATACACCTTAATAACCCTACTTAAAGTACCAACCTATGTGAGTCTCCTTTCATTGATGTTGTCTTGGTTCTTCAGCTTTGGAAACACAAATTTCGGTCTGCTGGTACTGGGAAAAAACCTTGTTATAACCGGGCTCCCGCCGAGATCGGCGAAGAAAAGATCGGCGTGTAAAAATCGGTAAGACCATAGGTTTAATTTATCTCCATAAGGCAACCTTAAATTAGTTTTATATTAGCATCTTCGCAACATATTTTTGAATGAATTAAAAAGAAGGGAAACCTGTACCTGTCTGGGCAAAACTAATGAAAATGACACATAGTGTATTACAAAATATCCATGGAAATTCCATAATTTGGATGTGAGTCTTCGCCTTGCATAAATTGATTTCTTAGCTTCGCCGCAATTGAAGAAACTGGCCATGCGATTCGAGTTTGCGTTCTGATTGGTAAATTATTTTTGTTCTTTGTTCAAGAAAACTCTCCGCACAGCTGCGGTTTCTTTATTCTAGACGGTTAGGTTATGTTAAATTTCAAACCGTTTATTAAAGCCTTCATTTTCTTAACGAACAGCAAAGTGAAATCACATCATGTTGCCATGACCAGCCATCATCAATAGACAAAAATATTTTTGTTTCTTTCGCATGACAGAACATGGAAGGGCCGAGTATTTCATTCCTTAGGAGAAATAGATTCATAAGGTTTATTTTAAGAAGGATTGCTTCGTTTAAGAGTGATGAAAAGTGATGTTCGTTCGTTCTATTCTTTCGGATCAACAATGAAATTAGGTAAGCTATTTCACTGTTCAACTGGCGGTCTTGGATGACATCATCAGACATGGCTAAGTTGTCACGCGGACACCCTGAATTGTTTTCGCTTCAAGGTTTCGGAATTTGAATTGAAATTTCCAGGGATTCTCGAATTCAGCGGCGACCTCTTCCTTCGGGTACATGAAATCTCTAAATTCAGTTCAGTGCGGGTTGATATCACTGAAGATCAATCAATTTTTGCATGTATGTTTGTTCGTTGTACTGTAGTTCGTGATGAAATTGTCATTTCCACGTGGATGAGTAGTATCTAATTTGAATTTCATCGCAATCCCAGACAAAACAGTGTCTCTGAACTTTGATAATCATGTCCGTGTTATCTTTCATTTTGATCTTGTGATCCGTCAAATAGCAGTTCGAGTTTGATTATGCTAGTATCAGGAAATACGAATATCATTTTGATTGTTATTTTTGACGAATGTCTGTTCATCATGGATTAGGATAAGTTTTTGTGGTATAAACAGTTGGTAAGATCTTGTTCTTGAAGATATCGGGCAATGGCCTTAATTAAAAGCCTTTAATGAATTCAAGTTTTTGAGCCTCACGCAATATTGTGCGCCTACCGGCTTCTGCCTGTTTTCCGTTTTCACCAATTTATGGCATAAACGGTAAGCTCTTATTCTTGAAAATATCGGGCAATCGCGGAGATCAAAAGCTTTTAATGAACGCTGTGGCTTTATGCCCGGAAGCCTGGCAAGGACTTAAATGGACAAAATGCCCGGCAGTGAGACTTTGAAACTTGAACCTTCAGGCGGTACCGCACGTCAAGCGCTGCTCATAACCAGTGAGGCCAGGTGCCAGCCATTGGCATTTTTAACCATAGAGCTAATGTACCGATCAAATGGAAACTTAAACACCTCCCCCGTCCCCCCGGCCAAACCCTAGGCATTTTACTATCTTCTGTGCCCGGGGAGTGGGGAATTTAACCTTTGCCTTCGTGGGGTGGGGAAAAATTGAACCGGAAGAGTCAGGTTTCAAATGATTTTTTTTTTCGGGCGCGGAAGTCGCTAACAGCCATAAAGCACGTGTTTGGACGAGATGGAAGAGTTTAAAGGAAGAGATACAGCATTTGTGAGCGACTGGGTTACAAAAAAGGTCTTCAAAAGTTGGGGACAGACAGATATTTCCTACGACAGGGTAGGGCATTTGAACACTGTTTTGGCCCGAGGGGGCGGGAATTTGAACGATGCAATCTTCAAAATTTCAAATGCCCTTGGTTTGCTCGGGGTTGGGGTGGGGCATGTTGAAGTTTCGAGTTTATCGGTGCATAACCGAAGCGCTAAACAGTGCCATTTAGACACTTTGTTTAATGAATTCAAGATTTTCGGCCTCACGCAATCTTGTGAACCTTCTGGCTCCGCAGTGTCGGGTTCAATCGTTGTGAAAATGATGAAATTATATGACGTCTGTAAAACTGCGATATAAATCAGGTCTTTTAAAAATGTTTTGAAGACAGGATAAACTGAAGAACTGCGTTATACGAAGAGATTTATGGCACCAGAAATAATCCGACAAGTCTCGAGGCTGGAGCCGCTTTTTGAAAGTACCGAAAACTTCTCGCGTAAGAAAAGCCACTTCAGTCCGAAATTGCCATCCGCTTGTATTGATAGTCTAATCTTTCAACATGCAAAATCAAGGTAACGAAAGAAAGTGATTTTCGAGTTTTAATGGCCAAAAAGCTCTCCATTCTTTAAGACATGTTTCAAGAAACAGAGAAAATTGTGACACCCGAAAAGGGCCCGAAACGTTCCGAGACTTTTCGAGAAACAATTAATCTCCTGGGCCCCTTTTCTCGAAAGTCCCAATAACTTTTCGGGTGTCACAGTCCCCTCTGTAACTTAAGAAGGGAAAGGTTTTAAGTAATTCTCAAAATCATTTTACTTTTAGTTATCTTGCAAACATATTAAAAGATCAGCTCTTTAAAATTCACACATGGCTTTCCGGACCCCAAAGACTATCTGAACTTATACGTTTGAGAAACGGGCGAATCACACAGTCACCAAGACCTGTCACTTTGTAGGGCCTGCCAAGGGGGGTTTAGCCTCACCATTTTGTTGGTTATTGTTTTGCTTTGCTATTTATCATACACTGCCATGCAAAATGCACCTTAAACGATGAAGCAAAGACCCCTTATGTGCTTGGTTTTCTTGGCCAGACGTTCTTAGCTCTTCCTCTTTGAAATGATCCCTGCACTGCTTTTAAAATATAACTGACCAATATCATTGTCTTTGAAACGTCGAAATTTCTATTCATAACCGTCTGCTGGCTTCGTCTTACAAAACCTGTTTATAAATGCCGTGAGACGTAAAGAAAAAACCAACATATATTGCTTGGTAGGACTAGAACACGGAATTAACGGTGTTATCGAGTCATGGCGGGTTGTCGAAATTGTAATGTTTATTTTTAAACGACTTGAGACTTCTGTAATGTCTTGTTATAATCATGTCGATAAAGTGGCAATGCGACGCTGAATTGAATAAATATCGAACATGCAGCTATATAATTCCCTATGTAAGTAGTGAATATCGTCGATCAGTCTTTAGCTCATGCCACCATCTCACTCTTCAGCTGGCGGTCATATCATCATCACACATGTATATTTACTTTGTCACGCGGACTCCCTGAATTGTTTTCACTTCAAGTTTTCGGAACTTAAATTGAAATTTCCAGTGATTCTCGACTGCAACTAGAAAGTACATGGCTACCTCTTCCGTCGTGTACATGAAATCTCTAAATTCAGTTCAGTGGTTAATATAACTGAAGATCAATCAATTTTTGCATGATTGTATCTATGTTCTTCATGCTGTAGTTCGTGCTGAAATTGTCATATTTGGATGAGTAGTATCTAATTTGAATTTCATCATAATCCCAGACAAAAGAATGTCTCTGAACTGTGAAAATCATGTCAGTGTTATCTTTCATTTTAATCTTGTTATCCGTCACATAAAAATTCGACTTTGATTATGCTAGTATCGGGAAATACGAATATCATTTTGATTGTTATTCTTGACAAAGGTTTGTTCATCATGGATTAGGATATGTCTTTGTGGTATAAACAGTTGGTAAGATCTTGATCTTGAAGATATCGGGCAATGGCCTTGATCAAAAGCCTTTAATGAATTCAAGTTT
>BLFO01001586.1:475084-485084 GCA_014634245.1 Montipora cactus
TAAGAACGATTTTATTTTGATCATTTTTATGAGGGGTATCATACGGTAAAATCAATGTAAAGCCAAACTTGTTTGCGGCATCATCTGGAGCAATATGATACAACATCTCAGCAAACAATGCACTTTGTATGGGCGGATCATTACACTTCTTCGGTAAATGGTTGTCCACCATCTTGAATTGTTGAAGCAACGAAAGGTTGGAGAGCGAAAAAAATAGCAACCGAATGGGTGAGGAGGAATAAACAGATAGTGGGGATGGGGGAGGGGGAGTAGAGATTTACGTAGAATTAAAGCACATATTTTATGCTCCTTTCCTAAACATGCGCGCTTTGAAGTTCAAAGTGCAATCAATCAACATGTTCTGTACCCTAGAATTACGATTATCATATTTTACTAAATTTTCACTCGAGGATATTGTGTTTCAAGCGTTCTGACCCAAGTTGTTTAAAGGCTGGATAACTTTGTCCAGTGGATAAGTCACAATTCATAGTATAAAAATTAATATACTTCAGGCTAAACATTGACCGAACTGTGCATATATACACGGTTACCTGAGATGAATTTTTTTTTTGTCCCCAGCATTACTTACCATACGTCTTGCGGGATTGCGATATTGGTAAGTGTGCAGAGGTTGAACGGTTTCGGCCACCACAAGCAATGACTTCGGTTCATTTTCCCTGTCTCGAAAAGCGCACGCTGGGCTGAAACTTGTCAGTGGCCAATAACCATCTTCGAAGTATCTCATTGTTCCATTTGATAGTTACCAAGTTTCACTTCATTGATAGTTACCAAATTTTGCTAATAATAATACTTACGGATTCATCGGTTGATATCCCTGTAGTTAAAGTAAAATGCCATGAGTCATGCATGACTTACGTGAGTGTACAAACAGGCAATATCGTTATTATCATAATATTCCTTTAAATTTTCTTTATTTAGTCAAGTACAGACCTAGCGTTGCACGGGACTAAAGGAAGTACTTCCTTATCTCAATACAAATCTTACCTGTTTCTTTTCCTTGTATTCCCAAGTCCATAGAACAGTGAAACTTATCCAGATAATCTCCTTTTTTATCTTTCTTTTGTTGTTCGTTTTTAGCTTATGGAATGCTTGGTAACGTGCTTAATGAGCACACTACATTTCTTCTTTTGCGTGCTCTTGAGTTACAAGGGGAGATAGAGAGCGCCTTCCGATATGCTATCATCTACAAACATTTGGATCATAAGGTAACTCTTGCTTATGTTACACAACATGCGTGTTTTTAGCGGTTGGTGATCACTTTTTCGTCATTTGGAAAATGAATAAAACAAGTTGTTTTTAATCTGGTCATTTCATCAATATCTATATGATAAACTGGCCGCTTGGGGATATGAATTTTATCTTCTCGTGCTGATGGTGTCTCTATCCTCGCGCGAACATACCCTCCATCCCGGCGCGGCCATGTAATATCCTCTATTTATGAAATTCATTATTAATTCAGAAGTACTTTCACTCTGCGGTTTCTCCAAATTTGTCCAGCCTGCTATTAAATTTGTAAAGGTAAATCATTACTTTGATTTTTCCTTATAGGGACGTTGCTGCTGTGAGGATACGATGCGATACGATACAATACGATAGGACCTGCGCAGCCCGTTTCTCGAAAATCCAGCAACTTTTCGGGTGCCACATTTTCCTCTGTACCTAAATGACAAAGAGCTTTTAAGCCATCAATTTTCACAATCATTTTGCTTTTGTTTCCTTGAAAAGACGTTAAAAGGACCACTTTCGCAAATGGCTTTTCGGGACTTTCGAGAAACGGACCCATGAATCTTGAAAGCTAAATAAGACGTTTATGCTTGGATTTTGCAGATGACAAGAGACAAGAGCGCGTTAAGAAGATTAAAAGAGAAAGTCATGAGGCTATGTGGTCAAGTACGAGTTCAAAAGTGTGTTACAATACCCTGACTAAAATCACTGCCATCGAAAAATTAACAATTGTTGAATGAGTTCAAGTTTATGACGCCGGCATACCCTAAAAGACGAGAGCTGAATTCGACAAGTGTTTTGTTGTTCGATTGCACTAAAAATTAGAACGTTTTTTCGTCTCATCTGTTTCGAAAGGTCGCAACTGCAATACCGTGGCGTTATGTGAAATAATAAAAAACAGTTGTTTAGTTAGATTGTTTTCACAACAGAGCGCATCCCTGTTGATTATTTCGAGGTCGCTTGAATGCAATAACGGAACCCTCCCCCCCCCCCCCCCCAAAAAAAAAGGCACTGAGCGCACTCCATTTCAAAGTCGTTGCCATTAGAAGCAAGCATTGCAATGTTACCGCTGACGTTTCCAACCCGGGACACGCTGGTTGATAAGTTAGAGCTCGTTGGTGCTCTAACCAATGCACTCCCACCACTCGCCTTTAACGTGTCTTTTTTGTTCCTCAGGGGTACGGAAATCAATATCACATTGTCAGAGTCATTGAGGTTCTCATGTCAAGTGCAGAGCAGCATTTTTCTCGAGGAGATACGACCTTAGCTGTACGGATGTACACTGAAGTTATAAACCTCTTTCCTGAAATTTTGGAAGCCTTCGAACGAAGGGCTCAGTGTTACCTGACTGTGGTAAAAAAAATGTTTCTTCTGTGCATGCTTAGACACAGTCGTACAGTCTCCAAAAATAATTATTGAACTAGAAGGCTTTATCGCAACCGGTTTAAGTGAGCACAGACTTAATTAATTAAACATCCGTTGCTGTGCATAAACGTTTACAGAAGCTCATTGATTTCTTTCAAAAAAGGAAACATTTGACTACACATTGGAAGGAAAATTGATGTAAAAAATGTCAGGCAAAATAGAGAAGACCGTTGTTTTCCAAAAGAGAAGTCTGTAAAATGCGTTTACTATCATTTTGTTGGGCCTACAGTTTTAGCAATTTATCAATCAAGCACAGTGGGACTGAAATACTGAACCCTTTGGAATGTAAACTTACAGACGTTTAACAACTAGAATGCCATCTCTTACTTTGGTCTAACTGTCTTTCACTCTTCAGGGAGATCTTCAGAAAGCAAAGCAGGATTGCCAAAGAGGTAAAATTAACAATCGCCGTAATCATGAATCTTTAGAAGAAACGAAGGGTGTCGACGTTTGGGTGGCTCCGAAATCTCCGATTGCGAAACCCTGAAACTGAATTAAAGATGTAATAAGCCGAAATGTACGGAGTTTGGCAACCAGATCTGTCTTGGCAAACCACTTTTGAAGACAGTCGTAAAATTCTGCACGCATTGATGTGGGCGTTATTATACCACCTCCATCAGCTAGCTACAGGCGAAAAGCGACCTTTGCACTTTTTAGGATTCATGAACTTCAAAACAGCGTGAAGTCAGGCCTTTATTTGAATGTTAGCGGTGACAGGGAATCAGAATTCGAAAGACTAGTTCAGTTTAAAATGCAAAAATCAATGTGCAGTGGTCCTACTCATGTAGTCGTCCGTGCTTATAAATTGTTTTACAAAGTTGCATTTAACAGCGAGACGTCTTTATCCAAAAAATGTTAATGGTGAATGCGGGTTTGTTGAAGGTAAACAAATGCTAATTTCGAGCATTTCTATTGCCGGTTTTCTGACATAATTTGTTTTGCTGTGAGAGAATGACAATGTTAGTGTGCAGCTCATACGACTCTTGGTAACCAGGTTACTCAAAAGTTACCAACGGGCCTGCGACAAGACACTATAACTTTGGAGACCATAAGGAAATGAGTCAACACCCGTTTTCCATCAACGACGTTTCAGTTCTGGGGGAAAGTGGAGCAAAGCAGTTCTAAACGCGTCCGTTTATATGAAAAGTAAACATCATATACTCGAGCTCTTATGTGTCGCTGGTTCTGAAATACAAAAGCGGTTGCCCTTATTATCATGTATTCTGAGAGGCTTTATTCAGCATATCCCATCACGTATGACTTGAGGTTGGGCAAGATCCGCCCGCGGACAGCTACCTTGTTGTGTTAAGTTTCAGGTATAACTGGCTTGTAACGAATTCTATTAGATCTTCTTCGACTTTGTACACTTCTGTCTTTTTTGAGGTACCACATTAACGTCGTCTCACACTTAACTTGTTAACTAATCGGTGGCAAATATTCTTGCCTTCTCTTGCAGCTCTTAATATTTCCGACCGCACCAGTTCTCCTGCTTTTGATATGCTAATTAACATTAACACTCGGCATGGAGAACTCGACGAGGCCTTGCGACTTGCGATGGAATGGCGAAGGATGGATCCGGAGGTAAGCTTAACAAGTAGCCAACGGAAAATTCCTTTGATTTAGACTCACAAACCATAGAATCCTGGAATCCACCGATCGAAGTGGCCATTGACAGATGTTTAGACAATTTTTGTCACATCGGGTCCTGCTATGATGCCAACGGTCTCCACTAGCAATCTTCTTACTCATAAAAAATTATACAACCGACGCATAAATCAACTTGTCTGTACAAAGTATGTGCCCAACAAAGAATAACCTCAAACCGGAAGAAAGAATGTTTCCAATCATCGGTTTGGAAAATTTTCTCAAACATTGTAAGTTCTAACTGGAAAATCAATAAATAGTATCATTGATTAAGTTCCTGGGCACGACCTTCTTGCGCACTTATGACGTGTTAGGGTTGCTCAATTGTTTTGACACATGCGGCAAAACTGAGAGCTTTCCTATAATAACAACTGGCAGAATAGGGCAACAATTATATCAAGGTGACACACGGTAACACCAACCCGGTGTGGGCAACACATCCCGCATTCGCACAACCATGTCACCGGGTCAATTAGCAGCCATGGATAGCTGTTTCGGCCTTTTGGGCTTCATCAGGATGGCGTCGAGTTAAGAAGGCTCTGCTGGCAGGGTGCGTCAACGAAAACGTCACTCCAAAACATAACTTAACGCCATCGTAAGTGTTTCGCTATTATTCCATCTTCTAACCATTGTACAACTCGGGAGAACTGTCTTGTAACTGGATGGGTACGAACGGTTTTAAAGTAAACGTGTAAAATGAATAGTTCATTGTCGTATGCTCACGCTTTCGTTAAAAACTAAAGGTTGTTCTGTGGAGTACGGAGAAAAATGCACTAAAATGCGTATCGCTCGTGCAGCACGGTATCTTCCTTTTTTAACCAATAATATCCTTGCTTTGTGACGTGTCGTTGCGTAGCCGTCGTCACGGCCTTTGCTTAAAACTCCCTAATTGTTGGTGGTTGACTGCATGCAAGCGCGAATTTTAATCTCAATTTCTGTATGCTGTTGCTTGATAACGTTCGTAATTGTCGCTCAAACGTCATTGCAGAGCATGAAAGTTTGCCTTATTGTAAGTGACATCAGAACTAAATTGAGTGAGAAGCAGAGCTCGAGGAAAAACAGTCAGTCACAATCGGTAAGACATTTTTTCCTTTACTACTTTGGCATTTAAGATCTAAACATAGGGAGCCAATAGCTAACTCGTGGATAGGTGTCAATTTGATAGCCCCGCGAAGCTGATGATGCTGTTTTCAATAATGGAGATGATAGATGTGGGTAGTGTATCGAAGTGAATTTGATATAGTATCTAAGTAAATTTAATGTGTATAAATTAAAGTGCAGTTAGAGTTTTTCTCCAGTCTTGTTTTTCTCATACAGTTCATGTTTTTATTATACTATACAGTTGTAGATTCATTGTAGTGTCCTTTGTGCAATAACAGTAGACTCGCAGTATTCTATTTCACTAGATTTATCATTTTGGCATCTGATCTAGCAAGAGATTATTAATCTCTTGGATATACTTATCAACAAAATTAACAATATTATCATTGGAGCTTTTTTCATACTGGGGTGCATCCTTAGAACAGCGTTACAAAGCATGAATGTGAGGAGATCCTCTTTGCTGGAATTCAGCTCCATAAAAAGTTGACTATTTCTTCCATAGGCATTTCATCACTCTTCAAAATATTATCATAAACAAACAGAAGTAGACCTTCTCCTGGTGCAACACTTAAAATATCACCACCATGTTCAGTCATATCAGGTTATTGTAATAAGGTGTCCATTTCAGGGATGTTCCTTCCTTTATTTCACACCAATCATCCACGTCATCATCATTTGTATCATTATTGTTTTCAGTACTGTTCAGTTATTCACAACAAGCAGATTGTTTGAACTATCTCTGACAGGTTGGCAGACTTTGACCAATTCTCACCATTCTCCATTTTCATTTATTGTGTTCAAAATTTCGAGCCAATTTTATTGATTTCTATGCCTTAATTTTGGAATAATTCACTTGTCTTCATTAGATAATTGATGGGAAACGGCTCTAAAAAAACAATCGCCTCTGCCACGAACATCAAAATAATGGTCTTATTCCGTGTTGAGCTAATCGTCATAATAATAATGATATCGAAGGACTCATTTCACAACAATTTGAGGGACCTGGGCTTAAGTCTAAATCATGGCACATCGATATCTTCTTAACTTGGAAGCAGATAACCCCTGTGCTTTGTTATTTATGCTGAGCTTACCATAATTTGAATAACATAAACACACAACTTTTTCAGATTTTTCAGATTTGTTTATTTTGCCAATACATCGGAATAAAAAATATATATAGGGAACAACTGGTGATTTCTCGTGCGCGCTTAAAACTTCTGATTCGAAAAAGACAGGCACCGGTATTACACATATGAATGTTTGACTCATTTTTGACAGCTGTTTTTGATTTAATACGGCTCAGGTTACCTGCATAGTACATTTGTTTGATGACCAAAGAAATATAAACTTCGATTAAATGAAGATATAATTTCTTATGTACGATCTAGCTAACATTCTTTGCTAACAGCCTTAGTGTTATTACACAGTCTTACTGGTTTCCACGACGGAACTCTCAAAATTTAATTTCGAAGAACTAAGCTTTTTTAACCTCGTTGAAAACATGCAACGTGCCTTCTTCTTCTCACCAACTAGTTGTTTTGCCAACTATCAGTTCGCAGACATCTCGGATCAGTTTACCAACGTCTTTTCGACCGTAAAAGCTTCCTCACTATATATTATCACTTTGGCTGCGGATCAAACCCCAGAACTAAAAGGCAATGGCGGATCAATCTCTCAGCAAAAACGCTGAGTTAGCCTCATTTTTCTCCGGCTCGTCCGGAGAATCTGCCGTAGGTTTCACGAAAAACGTGAAAAAAAAAAAAAAAGTTGGTAAAAAGCCGTGTGAAAACAATTCTCAGCACTCCATCATAATCCAGTATACTCGCACCGTTCCTTTTCATCTTTTCCGAACATCACACGATCATTCATTTTGCCAACAGAATTCAGCGCTCTTTCCGCCATCACGAGACTCGTTCCTGCGCATGCGCGCATCCACTCGTAGAAAATATTATATGTTCCAACTAACCATGGTGGTTATCCCAATAAGTTATTAATTTAACTTAAAGATTAACTTATTTTTCAGATGACAGATTTATCGCGGTTTTCTGATGAATCGGAAAACCAATTTGAATTGGAACGACCCCGCCCGTCAGTCAAGCGTCCTCCAATACGAGCATCAAAGCAGAACAGTGGTGCAAGGGTGAGTTCTTCTTTAAAAAAAAAACAAAAACAAAAACAAAAAAAACGTCCACTCGTGGAAGTGATTAGCGCTAATTATTATTTGTTGGAAAAATAATATTATTGCAATTCGTATACAGTCAGAAAAGCAACATTAACTATCCGCATTTTAGCAAAACGACAGTCCTAGCCTGGATACGCAAACATATTTCCGGTGGCCGTTACTTTTCGGGGGAGAGAAACGACCGCTGGAAATACGTCTGCGTTGGCAGGCAGACAAGAAGAACTAACCCTCTTTTTTTTCCACCATATTTCTATTGTCCCGCCATCTTGAATGTGTCGACGCGTAAATGATTGCCTCACTCATTTTACACGAAAGAACGTCTTTCTAAATAAAGTACCAGGCCATAGAATCAACCCAACCGCACCATAGAATTTAAAGAAATGGCTGTGAGCGAAATGTTCAAAGGCGGTTTATTGCCAGTTTCTGAGAGGAATAGCTGAACGTCACTATCGTAAGGAAGGAATTCTGCGAGAAATACAAAGGGGAAAGGTGAGGGGGGGGGGGGGGATCAATTTTGAAATTTATAAAGTGATCATCGAAGTTTACTGAGTTCTCACCGCTCAGGTTTGGATTTTTGTCACAGCCAAAGAAGAAAAAGGAGTTACTGAAGGAAGAATACCGAAGAAAGCAGGTAATTTTATCATTTTCAGAAAGAGATAAGATAAGATAAGATAAGCTCATCTTTGCTACGTGTGCTATAACTATGTACATTGCTGTTTCTTACCAATTACAATTAAGAAATAATTTCATGCACGCAGTCATAAACATACAAGCAGCGATAAAAATATCTGCGTTTCAAGTTTAAGGTGATTCCTCAGAAAAAAAAAATTGTGGAACGATTCTTGAAACTTTCGCTGAATGTTCCCTACTAATCCCGGTTCTGAGAACTACAATAAAAAAGATGTCACCGCTTAAGAGATATAGTGGGCCAATCTTACCCCACTGATGCCTTTACTGATACTAATCACGCGCGTTATTTCATCGGTTCAGGGTACATTTTGCGGAAGCTAAACGAGAGGGTTTTTAAAGTAACACTTGAAAAAACACCTGATAGGTAGAAAGTCAAGAACATATGGAACTCTGCCTTATATAGTGTATGGAAAAATCACGCAACTTAAAACGACATCGACACAAAACGTTTCTCGAGTCGTTGTTTTCAAGATCATAATTTGCATCCCTGGGTAAGGGGCTTTGTGTACCTTTTTAGCTATCTTTTTTTCCTTCCGATAAATTTTTAAATTTTTGTTTTGTTTTAAAGGGGATAATTTGTACACCAAAATTATGGAATAAAAAATATAGATCACCGTGCTCGTTTAAGAGTAGAACACCATCGTACCTGTCTATCTCGATTATCGTAGATGGAAACAACAAAATTCGCCATGTTCTCGGAATGCGCGCGCTCATTCGCAAAGAATTATGGGTCATTCAAAACTTCTCTCACGTGTTTTGAGAACTGTTTCAGCGTGTATGATCTACTTATGCCATATTTACAATGTTGCAAATTTGAACCAATTCATGAATATTGATAAAACAAAATTTTAGTTTCTTTCTGCGCTCCGACGAAGGGCTAACGCTCGAAACGTCAGCTTTCCAAATCTTTCACGGTGGTTATTCGACCTTTATCAACTCGTTTGATAAAACCAATTTGTATGAATATTGATACACCGTATGCGCAGTATAGGATGTGCAGTGCAATTCTTAGGAATCACCTTAACCAACCAAGCTGATTAATTAAGCGCATCAGTTGCAGAAGAATACAGAGGTTTATCAAGAGAGAGAGCATGCGTGAGCGCAAACGGTTCGGACGTGCATTTTGAGGCGGAGCGCTCCCTTCCTAAATGTGCCCAGAACTGTGAGAAATGAAGGTAGAATCTTACATGATAATATAATCCACCTAGTGTAAAGACCTGTAAATGACGAAAAGCGGTAAAAAAAAAACAAACAAACGAGGAGCCAGAGGATCTGTTGAAGAAGACGATACGAACGACGCGAAACGTCCAAACATGGCGGACTCCAGCAACTCAACGGCTTCTCCTTCTTCTCCTTCCCACGACAGCTCCGAACCTGAGACGAGTCTAACCGAATTAAAAGGGATGCTATCTAATATTCAAGAAACCTTATCGACGATGAAACAGGAGAATCTTAGCCTAAGAGAGGAACTATTGCATTTAAAAACAACTCTCAAAGACGAAATGCTAAAGTGGAAGAAGCTGGACTCCACGTTGGAACGAACTTCCAAAGAGAATGCAGAGCTAAAAAAGGAGCTCCAATTTACCAAGCAGAAATTACAAACAGTCACAGAGGAAAAAGATAGAATGGACTTTGACCTGGAAGAATTAGAGCAATGTACGCGTAAAAACTCTCTAGAAATCCACGGCATCCCTCAAGAAGCTTATACCACAA
>BLFO01001586.1:490084-532584 GCA_014634245.1 Montipora cactus
AGCTCGATTTTACTCTTTTGTTTGCTAAATATTACTTGTACATAAATAAGTTAGCTCCTAAAGATTTATCTTTGGATGAATTTAAGGCTAAAGTCAGTTGGAGATACGATTTCGAAAAACCCCCTCCTTCAATTAGTTAGTAAGTATCCCATCTTACCGGAATAATCTGTTAATTAGCAGGTCTAATGTTACTGTGTGAATTATTTCAACTGCTGTATTATTTTTATTTTTTCTCGTCTTCACGTAATTTCGATCCAATCTGTAATATCGTTATATACTTTCTTTTAGTTTTAAATTTTGCAACTGTAAAATTTGTTTTGTCAATAAAGGTTAAAAAAAAATTAAAAAAGAAAAAAGAATACGTTTTGCAGGCTTATTTTTCAATAGCTGCAGGCCGTTCATTGGAAACAACATTATCCTTGTCACCTCATACCATGTCTGCATGCATAGTCAAGAATGGGAATGACAAGACTTAAGAAGCCGTGCATTACAAAGCAACAAGCGATTGATTCTACGCAGACGACCTAACCTCTGGTTCACCTTAGATATCGCATATTCGGCGTCCATGTAAAGTTGGAAGATAATAGAGAGATTAAGCATCGCGTTTACGTGAAACGGCAAAGGCGAAACGGTTTGCTGCTGCTTGTCATAAAAGCATGAAAATTATGTTCTAACTAGTCTCTCTCTTTTCAAAAGTTACTTGATACCTGCTGCTACCACGCAAGAAATAAGCTCATATCAAACGAGTTTCTTGCACTTTTGGCAAACGCAAATTTTAGTCCGGCATTTACGCATGCGTCACCCGCTCATTCGAGTGCTCGCGCGAGTGGAGCTACAGGCCAACACAAACGGATATAAGCGACCATTAAACCATATATATGGGAATTAGAAGAAAGGTGAGCGAAATTAGCGGTATTTGTTTATTTCTGGTGACCCATTTTGAATCATGAGCTGACTCGAGCAGCTTTTAGAATTGCGTGTGTCGCTTACGCGCGCGCGCTCAGCTGAAAGCCCTTTCGAGTTTCAACACTTAAAAGATTCTCTGTTTAGATCGAATAACACTACAACACTGTATCACGTAACAGCAATGTTATGGTACCGTATGAAATAACGATTATTTCCAAACAAGATGTGATCATTATTGTGATGTAATAAGTTACCTTGGCAACGGAAAAGCCCAGCCAAAAAATCCTATATTTTGGATTTAGTTGCTCACATCTCAAAACACGAACTAGGTATTCCCTTTTCTATTGCTGAAAAGTGATTAGAAGGCCACGATGAAACTTCCGGCAAAGTTAAAAAAATTCTGTCTAGAGGATTCAGAGCTACCTTAAAAAATCACAAAATTAAGGTGGCTCTGAATCCACCAGACAGAATTTTTGAAAACTTTGCAGAATGTTTCATCATGCCCTTCTGATTACTTTTCAGAAATAAAAAATGGGGATCACCGAGTTCGTTTTTGAGATATCAGCAACTAAAGACAAAATAAAGGGTTTTTTTACAGGGCTTGTCACAATATTGCCAGTACATGATACAACGTTGTGGTGCCGATCCTTCTAATAAGAGTGTCACTTGGAAGCGTTGAAACTGGTTCGAGCCTCCTTAAATGCGTGTCCGTTCTTCGTTTCTTTTCTATGCAGGAATGCAAAGAGATAGCTCAGGAAATGGAAGCAAAGCTAAAGGACAAGGAAGAAATTCTTCTCAAAAAGGTGTCAGCAAAATGTCCGTCAAGTGATCAGACCTTATTCCCAAGATTTATTTTTATTTTTTGATAAAAAATACTGGACCAAATTTTGTTTCATTCCAAGGACCAGGCAATGATTTCCGAATTTCAAGGGAAAAAATATTCCAAAAGCCTCATCGTCGGCTCAGACATATTACATATTTCCAGCCGCTCGGGTATTACCAGAAAAGGCCAGATACGGTGTCAACCTTTCGACCAAACGTCTTTAACGTTCCTTACTAGGGTTGAAACCTACAAATATTCTTTACAGACGGTAAGATTGACTTGATATACAATAGACATTCCCGTGTTTCAATCAAATCATACGGAACAGTTTGCTTCAACTCTGCTCTTTTGCAAGTATGCTCGACTGGTTTCGATCGCTGGTTGCCAACACGACTGCTACAATAGTCACATAATCACGATGTTGTGCGTATGCCATGTTTGGGTTGCCTGTATAAGGAATTTTATAGGCTGCTTTACATTACAGATGACAGAGAGCGTCACTGAGTAAATTCCTGTTATGTTTTGTTTTATTCGTTGCTTTTGACCTCTTTAAATTCCAATACTTGGTTTTCATGTTATAGAAAAACACCGTTGCAGAAAAGAATGATAGGCAGCATTCAGCGGATAAAATCAACGGTAACTTTTGTTTTGCAAGATATACCATTTCTGTCTTATAAAATTACTTTCCATTTACATGGAAGTGAAAACTTGTTCTCGTTACACAAAACTATGACGATGATAACAAATTCATCACAAAGCAAATTTGCATTTGCAATCGAGACACTAAAATCAATGCGATAGTGGCTCATGCGTTGTATCCCTCCCTCTGAAGTCCAGCCACGGTTCCTATGCAAAATGAAGGACACATTCCCAGATATGCTGACAATAATAAAATATGTGTTAGAAGTTTGGACAATTAAATGTCCTTCGTCTTACAAAAAATGGAAGAAAATTTTATTACCGTAAATGGTTTGAACCCAGGAATCAGGAAGGACTGAGTGTTTTTTAGTAACAATGACTGACGTTTCGAGTCGAAACGTCAAAATTAGCATAGACCATCTGCAGCCTCCTATTTTACATGTATTGTTGTTTACGATTCGTCTGGTTTTTCTCTCTTTTATTTTGGCACGCGAATACGTACTCGTCTGGTTACAGTGTTGCATTAGTTTGTCAATATTTTGTGTTAATTTTGCAGAATCCATTACTACCGAAATAGCAACGACAGATGCACCGCCACCAGAACCTCCATCACACGGCTCAAGTAAGGAAACTATGTATAGAGAAAGAACACTTCATGGAAAATGCACGCGTACAATTTCTGTTTACGACTTGAGTAGTATCAGAAAACGAACGAGAGAGTGCAGCGAACAAATGAGTTTTCTGTTACGTATCAACGAGTGAATAAAAATCGTACAAAGCGTTTTCCATGCTTTAATGTGTTTGTTTGATAGGTACTGAAAATTTTTTTCGTGTAGTGTTTGGTAGATTCGCACAAATGGGCCGATGAAAGGAATACAAATTAGTTTAAAATCGCTCAACCGACAACTTAATTATTTGATAAAATTTACAACACTTACTGTGTTCAAAATATTTTAGCAAATTGCAGAATAGCCGGGCTTTTTCTTCAGGTGTAGTTCGAAGCTAGCCACTTCACTTCGAAGGGAAGTCGGCTTGTATTTACTGCCATCTTTAATGCAGGCTGAGATGATAAATTGGCTGATGTATTCATTCAGCTCAAGCGCTGGAACAACTTCCATTTTCTATTATTATGTAACATGTATTCACACATTTCAATTAGTTCTCCTATAAATATCAGTCTCCTTGTTGTAATTTTTGCGGCTCTATTTTTTATTTTTTTATCTGCAAATAGTTTCATCACGAGGAAGGTTGAACAGCCGAAACGTTGTTGCAATATATAATCACGAAATATTTGAAGGATGGGTTATAGACGAAGGAGGGAAGTGATCCTCGAACTTATCTGGACAATTAAAGAAATTGTCCGTAAAAGATACCTGCAAAATTCATGTGGCTTTAACGGGATTTGCACCCATGACCTCTGCGATGCCGGTGCAACGCTCTACCAATTCAAATGAGCCATGACGTTGGGAGCAAATATGCATTTATTTCATTCATCGAGTCTTTCACGGGGACACGTGAGTCCAACAAATTGACCTGCTTCATAGCTCATTGATTGTAGAGCATTGGACAGGCATTTCAGAGGTCATGGGTTCGAATCCCGTCGAAGCCGCCTGAAATTTTGAGACAAATGCTTCAATTGTCCGCATAAGAACGAGATTACTTCTTTCCTTCGAGTATATAATCGTGTTGTTCGACATCTTAACAATTCTAACGCAACTTAACATACTGATTTGTTACTTTGTTATTTGCAGAACCTTTCCCAGAAAGAACAAAAAAACGGAAGGTGCGACGAAAGACTCGAAATCTCAGGGCCAAAAGGGAAGGTAATTCTCTAGCCGTTGAGCTACCATGCCGACAGGGAGCTGGTCATTTTGTGACTTCGTTGTTTTGAGTAACTTCTTATGTAATGTTTTGGACAAGAAGGCAGATATTAGAGGAATCGAAAAGGATCTACTACCACAACGTGAATTTATAGATTAGAATACCAAGAGAAAATAAACAGTGGGGTAAACCCTACAGAGGGAGGGGGTCCTTGTTCCCTTTAAAAATTCGTTTATGCACCCATATTCCCGAAATTACTTCCAAACTAGTTGTTCTCCGCTTTTTGATCCCTAAAATGGTTTAGTTTGTTCCCTTGTTCCCTAAGATGTTTTGTCGTCTTTATTTCCCCTGTTCCCGGGTTCCAATTATCCATGTTGTTTTTTTTCCGAAACCCCTGGGAGGGCCTCCGAACTGTTCCGACTGGCCATTGTTACATTTCGGCCGTTCGGCCTTCTTCAGATAAAATTAAGAACGAAACGAAGAACTAACATTGTATATAGTGGTTCTATCCACTGGGCAAATCCCAAATTGTCTTTCTTAACGCGAATCCGCTGGTTGATGGTGTTTCCTTGTTGAAAGCACTATTCTCCTTTTTAAAAACCGACGTCAGCAGCTTCAGAATCAGTTCATCATCTGACAGTTCGCAAATAATGTCGCTCAGAAATTATCCGGGGATTTCCGAATATGTTTTCACCGACTGAACACTGTTAAATATATTAAGGTTCCCCTAACTTCAAATATCTTTCTTTGCTGAGATAAATCTCTTTCCTGTAGCAATCTTATTCTGCTGTTTTCCTTTGACAATTTCACAAAGTTCTTTACCATTCAAAATGCTTTGAAGAAGGGGATTGATCCAGTCCTGTCTTCATGTCTACTTCAAACAAATTGTGCGGATTTGACTTTAACTATGTTGGTATTATGGTAGTTCTGCGAAATAAATGGTAAAAGAGGTTAAAGACAGTTCGACAATTTTTTGTAAACTTCATTATATTTCTTTCCTTTCTATCCAGAGTTAGCCAATGATTCTGACGCCAGTAGTGTATGTAGCATACAAACCTGTCCTGGTGATGTACGTGATGGAGCAAATCCGCAGAATCGCCCTAAGATGCCTACGTTTTCAGACATTGAGAGAGGTGCAATGAGTGATTACACCAAGTCTTCATCCCGTCAAACACAGGCACATAAACTGCCAATTGCTAAAAGTGCAATTCGTCCAAGACCGACTGGGGTATTGGGCTCCTATCAACTCTGTTGGCAATTCAAACGCAGACAGACTTGTTCCCGAGGGCAAAAGTGCACCTTTGCACATAGTGAAAACGAAAGAATAGCTTGGGAAGAAGATCGAAAAAAAGGTATATTAAAAAATAAGACATTCACTTTCCTTTCGACGAGTGATTTTCTCCATAGTCGTGGCACATACATGGTAGACCTTACAGCATGAAATATGTTGACGCATACTGCGCATGCCTAGAGTAAAACATTATTGAAAACAACACTTAAATTGGCTAAAAATACTGGGTCAATGCCGTTAACGTTCTTGAAGGGCGCTTAATCTTAGGACTTCAAAACTACACTGAAAAGGAGAAAGCAAAAGGACTTGATTCGATTAAAATGATGCTGTTTTAACACTACAGCCAACTGTGGACTCACATTGGATAACGTAGAGATGCCAACAAGCTCTCTCTCGACTACGAGATCAAGCAAACCAATATAGTGTTTAACTTCCTGGGAGATTTCAACACCACCCTAGAGAAAGAACTCTCTGATCTAGCCCACAAGAAAGATGTAACTAAAGTGTTAACCAACTGTCAGAAGTGGATTATATCACAGAACTGTGAAATCACTATAATAATAATAATAATAATAATAATAATAATAATAATAATAATAATAAGAATAATAATAAGAATAATAATAATAAATCCTTTTCTTCGAGTTCCTGAAAGACTTAGATCTTATCCAGAGTATCCCCCTTTGGTACTCTCCAGTCTCACCTAAACCCGAGTACAAGAATGTCCGAGCGTGCGCGTACTGGGATGTGCCAGTATTCGCTGAAAATACGGAAGTCAGGGCTAACAGAATTGAAGCGAGAATATTGGACAGAATAGAGGAGAAGGTGATCCTTATTGAGATGAGCTGCCCTTGGGTTTCCAACAGAGAACAGAAGGAACAGGAGAAAACTGACAAGTATGCGCCGTTGAGGTGGGAGATGCGCCAACAGTTCCCCGGCCACACTATCACACAGCTTAATGTGATAGTTGATGTACTAGGAGGCTACTGTATGGAGACGGCGGAGAAAGTTAGGAAGCTTTTAGGTTTGGATAGAGGGAACCAGGTTTTGTTTAATATGCAGAAGGCAGTTTTATCGTACACCCTAAACATAGCAAGGTCATTCAAGGTTTCGACGAATTATTAAGGAATATAAACTCTTGTTCCTTTCTCAAATGTTGGTTCGTTAGTTATCACTAATTGGTTTGTAAATAGGTTTAACCGTAGGGATTGTTACACAATAGTGCCTTTTCCTACTTATATCTGTAAGCATACTTACGTACAACATACTGCATAATAATAATTTAATAATAATAATAATAATTTATTTACTTATAACGCGCAATAATAATAATAATAATAATAATAATAATAATAATAATAATAATAATAGTAATAATAATAAGCTAAGTTGTTGTTTGATCGTTTTCAGTTAAAAAGAAAGTCAAGAATGTAAAGGCGAATGATGGTTCCTCGCTTCTCAAAGACTTTCGTGTAGCATTCAGAGGGCCAGCGAACTGCCGAGCACCATTGAGAATTCCCGGGAATGGCGGCAAATACAGGATGTGTCCAAAGTAAGAAAAGCTGGGTTATAGCTAACAATTTTACTCAAAATTGGATCATGTTCAAACGTCGACCGGTTAGCACTGTGGGACAAGCATAGGGGAGGTCGTACATTCCGAGGGGACCAACTCTTTTTTGGGCGTTTGATTAATTTAAGAAAGTGCTTGCTTCTTAAACACATCTCCAATGGTTAGACGTTTAAGTGTCCTTGGATAAGGACGATGATAAACCATGGACTACGCCTGTTTATAATAGGTGTGAGACGCAAAAGAGTACTCATAAGGAGTACGAAACCTATTCCCCTACTCCTTGCCCCAAAAGAAAAGTTGTGCTTTCTGCCCTTGTATGAATTGTTACGTCATCCTGACGTCAGCGAGGGCCGCGTGCGTGAATGTTAGAGTTAGATAACGTTAAAAATAGTATAATCTTCCTTAAAACCACATAATTCTCTTAAATTATTTTAGTGTGCGTTTAGACTAAAAGATTATCCCGATTGTAATTGAATTATTTTGTTTAAACTAAAGGTGGTCAGAAGGAAAATGCAAACTCGACAAAAGATGTACTTTAGCCCATGGGAAGGAAGAACTCAAAGCTTGGAATGAGCACTTGGAAAATATGAACAAGAGGAAAAAAGAAGAGTCAGTTAAGAAAAACGCACGACAAAAAAATGATTTAACTGCAAATGTTCCATTGCCTAACGATGTGCCTGTGAAACGTTTAGCTCCTAATTATAAGGTTAGATGCCGTGATCAATGAAAGTATTTTGTTTGGTTTCTGTAATGAATAGGGGGAGGCGCGGTGGCCTCATGGTTAGTGTGCTCGACTCCGGAGCGAATGGTCCGGGTTCGGGTCCTGGCCGGGAACATTGTGTTGTGTTCTTGGGCAAGACACTTTACTCCCACGGTGCCTCTCTCCACCGGCGAAATGCTGGGGGTAACCCCGCGATGGACTGGCATCCCATCCAGGGGGGAGTAGAAATACTCCTAGTCGCTTCATGCCATGGAAACCGGGATAAGCTCCGGCCTGATGGGCCACTTGGCTCTTATGCAGACTTTACCTATAATGGATATAACGTTATGCATACATTGATAAATTTCTAAAAAACACAAATTTGCAGAGTGAAAAGCTCGATTTATAGGTTTGGAATGTTAAATATATTGAATGAAAGGCAATTTATTTGTTTTCTTTTCTTTTCTTTCTTCTAGTTGGACGAACTTGTGCCAAGTGTTGCTGGAGTGACTGTGTCGTATGAGCCGCAAGAACTCGATGTGTCATTACAAATACCGCTCAACAGCGAAGGCAAAATATCACATTCTTGGACTATACGAGTCAACTATGAGGTTAGACGTCAAAAGACGTTTGTACTGTCCATAGCCTAAGTACTGTATTGTATTGTATATTTTAAAGTTATGATCCTCCCAAGAAGAAGCCGATGAGGTTTCATGCTTTCTTTGATTTTAGAGATCGTATAATTGCAAATATAACACTAGTACTGTCAATTCTCATTCTAGTCACGTGGGACTGGCCATGTACAAGATGTCGTCCTCCTCCCACACCACCACAAATGCTACACTCTTTCAAGTGCCAAATTCAAGTGCAGTGTGCCATCCAGTTCTGGCGAGCCGGTGGAGGTCAAACTTCCAGAAAGCTATGTTCTGAGAAATGATCTCCACTATGCCTTGAAACCTCATTTACCCCCGTGGAAAGGAAGTTATGAATTGGAGATAAACGTTACCTTCTCTACCCTGGTCTTTGGAAACTTCGCGCAAGTTTTGGTCCTGGATTTTGGGAGAGATTCTGCACATCTTGCTGTAAAAATGAACGTCGAGGTTGGAAGTCAAGAATTTTGGCAAGAGTATGGCGAAGAGAAGGCTAAGTTGACTTTGGATTGGACTCTTTGGGATGATGGATCTCGAAAAATCGTGAAGTTTGAGCCCAAACAGCCACTACCATTTAACAATTACTATTTGCTTGACATGTACAAGTTGCCGAGAGAAGACGAAATGGTGCCTTGTCCACTTTTTGATAAAGGACAAGGCTTAAGGCCAGAAAATTACAAGAATGTTATGCACCAGCTGTTATTTATAGAAGAATTCTACATTCGGAAGCAAATAGCCCGGTAAGCGTCAAGTTACTCTTTCAAATTGGTGTGGTGTGATTTAACTAGAAGGCGGCGACTCCTGCTGATGAAACGAAGTGAAAATGAATTATATTGCAGTAGAGTAACCAATATTCTCTTATTGGTTTCGGCAACTGCTTTAAGTAAAGCATGTTTTTCTCTAGCCAAAAGTCACAAGGCACATTTTTTTCTTACTTCTAACTCTATCTAGAAAGAAAACCCATTGTCAAACCGCTCACTGATTAAGAGAACCAATTTTAAATACATTATTTGCTACAAAATCCCATTGACCCGACTTTCCCTAAATCATACTCCTAGAATAATTCACTAAGGTCAATTAGATACTACCTATTTGCAGTGAAAAGTCGAAACATCCCCTCCGTTATTCGCTCCGAACGTTGAAGCCAGAAGCTACAAAGCAGTACTGGTTCCATTTCAGAACTTAGGATCAAACCAAGTGAAGCTATGATCCTCGCAGTTGTGAACGCAATTTTGGCAATTGCATAGAGAAGCCTGAAAAATTCAGGACTTCAACGGGGTTTAAACCCGTGACCTCGCGATACCGGTGCGACGCTCTAACCAACTGAGCTATGAAGCCACTGACGTGGGAGCTGGTCATTTGTGGGTTTCAAAATTGCGTTCATAACTGCGAGGATCATAGCTTCACTTGATTTCATATCCGCAGTAACTGTTCAATATATGATTCATTTCATATATCATTCCATCGTTAGGATCAAACGTTAACATTGTCCTTTGACCTCTTTTACAGTTTCAACGTTCATCAGGTCCCTTTACAAGCTGCTAAACTTGTTGTGAAGAAGGAAGAAGTACTGTGCGCCCAAGAAGGCTGGCTTTATGGCTCTTTTCATGTTGCACGCCCGATAACACCCGATGACGCCGATGGACGACTTTTGCTGAGAAATCTTTTCAGAAGTCTGGGCACAGTTCTTTTAGCCAAAAGTGAAGGAGACTCCGTCATATATGAAGCACTAGTGGACTCCGTGGAGGACAGTCGAGTGATATTAAAACTATCTCAACGATGCTGCAAAGAGCTCGATTTGTCAGATAATTCCTGTGTGACAGTGGACATTCAGTTCCATATTAACCGGCTTGCTTTTTGTGAGATGCATGATAACATCGACAGACTAGGACCAGAGCATTTTCGAATCCTTTTCCCCGAGTTGGGCAACTCGTCTTCGCAACAGGAGGTAATGTCAAAATTCTTGTCATAGCTGAGAACCCCTTTCATCATTTAACGTTTGGTTCATATGACCAGACTCTACCTTTCTCTGACGTGTGACGTTTTCGGAAATAGCTTTGGGTTATTTCCTTTAGTTCCAAATCGCTACCGGTAGCTTTTTAGGCATAAATAATGGTGAAATTTGCTCAATATTCATTCCACGTTATGATAACATGATGCACAGAAAATATAACTGGAATCTGAGTGGTTACACAGCACTAAGCTATGTAACCAATCTATCCTAGGGACCACCCTCCACGAGTGGTAACATAGCTTAGTGCTGTGCAACCACTCACATTCGAACTGAGCGATCCAGCCGAAATTTTACGATCCAAATCGATCGAAATTGGTTCCTTTCTAGTTATATTTGCCGTACATAATGAATGAATGGTAGTTCATGAAATTATAGAAGCTAAAAAAATGCCATCTCTGCCTTTAGATTTACCCTCTCACATGGATTCTTGATAAAAAGCTGAATGACGATCAGAAAGAGATTATTCGCAAAATAGCAGCTCCCGCTAACGACGCACCTCCCCTTGTGGTATTCGGTCCATTTGGCACAGGAAACACATACACTCTGAATCAAGCCATTCGTCGTATTGCCGTAAACCAAGACAACCGTGTACTCATCTGCACGCATTCAAACAGCGCTGCGGATCTACACGTGCTTCTGCTGGACACCTATCTGAAAAATCCTGGCAGTATACGCGCTTGCAAGCCTCTGAGGATTTACACACCTTTGCGTAAACTTTCTACCGTTTCTGAGACGGTGAAGGAGTATTGTCTGATCGCCGACAAAGGAACTTCGAACCAGGTGTTTAAACTACCAACTCGTGGTGATGTGATCGGTCATCGGGTAGTAATCTCAACCCTTGGCATGTCCCGCGCCCTTTTTGACATGAATTTGCGCCACGGATTCTTCTCCCATATTTTGATCGACGAAGCAGCACAGGCTTTAGAGACGGAGACGTTAACGCCCCTCACCCTGGCTGGAAACAAGACCAAAGTAGTTTTCACGGGAGATCATATGCAGGTATATATATATTCATTCTTTCGTATGAAACACTGAATGAAGGTTTAAATAAAACAGCAAATACAAAAGGCGGTAGGGATGAGCAAAACTGAAGAAGATTAAACTGAATTGCAAGCGGGGTTTTTGAAAAGTGTTCATCCTAACAGTTTTTCCAAGTTTATCTCTGTTGTTTGTAATTAAAATTCTCTGTGCTCGACAGACATTTTTTTGTCACGAAGATGTTACAAAAAAATCCTGGGTTAACGTTAAGTTGCATAGCGTGTGGGGAGGACTACTTCATAAAAATGCACAAAATAAACCTCACGTCTGTGACACAGCTCCACGGCAACCAGGGCCCGGTTGTTCAAAAGCCGATTAACGCTAATCCCAGATTAAAAATTAACCAAGAAGTTTATTTCTCTACTCCCAAATGCTGTTCGACGCTGATATTCGGATAAAATTTACATTAGTAGATGTCGATCTTGAAAAACAAAAATAAGCAAAAGAAACTTTAACCAAAAAGTAGAAAACATGAAACAAAAGTTTACGCTAATCCTGGATTAAGTTAATCGGCTTTCGAACAACCGGGCCCAGAAGTCTAAGTCTTGAGCAGTGGTTTCTCCCAAAGTTTCCGGCTTTGGAGGACAACTGTGGTCGCAGTAACATGTCCTGTTGCTCTTTGTCACCTGATACAAATGCATGTGTATATGTGCCTTACAAAAATGTGGTTTACCGAGCGTTAGCCCTTCGTCAGGGCTAACGCTCGAAACGTCAGCTTTTAGAATCTCTGTACGGTGGCTAATTTACATCTGTTGATAAAACGCAATTTTAATTAACCAATTAACCAAGAAGTTTATTTCTCTACTCCCAAATGCTGTTCGACGCTGATATTCGGATAAAATTTACATTAGTAGATGTCGATCTTGAAAAACAAAAATAAGCAAAAGAAACTTTAACCAAAAAGTTGAAAACATGAAACAAAAGTTTACGCTAATCCTGGATTAAGTTAATCGGCTTTCGAACAACCGGGCCCAGAAGTCTAAGTCTTGAGCAGTGGTTTCTCCCAAAGTTTTCGGCTTTGGAGGACAACTGTGGTCGCAGAAACATGTCCTGTTGCTCTTTGTCACCTGATACAAATGCATGTATATGTGCCTTAGAAAAATGTGGTTTTATCGGTTAGCCCTTCGTCAGGGCTAACGCTCGAAACGTCAGCTTTTAGAATCTCTGTACGGTGGCTAATTTACATCTGTTGATAAAACGCAATTTTTGTATACTACTTCCCCACCACCGACGCAGCACCACAGTTTCTTTAGAAACTACCCTCTTCATTTATATGTGCCTTAGGTCACCTGAAGTTAAATGATCAATCGATAACTACTGACCCTCTGTTTCTTGATACTATAGTTGAATTATTCATGAATTACAGTTGAGTTATCTATCTGGCCAAATTGCCAAAATTGAGGAAACTTACTGAACTTACTGAATCTGTATCAAAACCAATTCCGTTCGCGAGGTAGGTCTGAATTCCTTAAAGATAAGAAACAAAAACCTCCCTAATAATTAATGAGCCTGAGAGGTAGGCTTCTACATCAAAAAGACAAGATTTCAACTCCTCAGAGTATTGCAGTCCTGATTTCCAACTTACATAAAATAGAATGTCTTATGCAATAAACATCTGGCCATATTTACCTTTTAGATGAGCCCTGATGTATTCTCTCCTCAAGCTAAGAAATGGGGCTTACATGTCTCCTTGCAAGAAAGGCTATTTTATGACTACGAAAGTCGTCAGAGTGGTTCACAACCAGATGGCAATGTCATCTTTCTGACAGAAAACTACCGCTCAAATAAAGACTTACTCCAGTTTTCATCGGACATGTTCTACGGCGGAGGACTTTCTTCTGGTAGCAGCCAACCGCTTCATCCGCAGCTTGGACCTCTCGTCTTCTATGCTGCTCTGGGCAAAGAGGAGATCGAAGAGAATCACGCTTCTTATCGCAATTTGGCAGAGGTCAATGAAGTTGTAAAGCGAGTGAAGGAGCTTTCTGATTTCTGGCCTGAAGAATGGGGAACGAAAGATCTGAAGCAAGTTGCAGTGGTTTCGTCTTACCGTTATCAGGTTGGTACTATCTGAACAAAGATGAAGGACATTTTTCTAGTTGCATTCCTTTTAAGAGGTTATTAACGTTATTATTTTCTTAAAGGGAAAGTACGATCTACAAAAAGTTTCTCTGAATCGAAAGTTCTGTACCTATATTGTCATACTTGACCACTCATTTGGACTAAATGTGTTTAAATAGCCAACAATAACGCTTCAAAAATAGGCAAATTTAAGTTGAAATCCGCCATCTTTTTTTTTGTGTATGCAAACGAGGCTATGACGTAGCAATAATCAAGGATTTCTCCGGATGACTAAATGTACTTGAAAACAAACTTGACTCTTAATCCAGAGGCTAAATTGTATTGATATTGGCTCCACGTCTGAACATATTTACCTCGTCGTTAAACAGGGTTTTATATGTGCCGGTTATATGCAGGAGTTTTACAATGTGAAAGAGAGCTTGCAGTGCTATCCCGCGCTCATTGCTGTGAAATGAATGCCTGGAAATCAAGTTTAATCTGTCGTTCGTGGCTTTCTACGAGATCCCTGTTACAACTTTAAAAACAAACGATCGATTTATATATTTCCATCAAATGGTAAGAGTAAATCGTTTCAGTAGTTTCTATACTGCTAACAAAATTTAACCACATTTAAAGTTACGTTTGTTAGCGCATAATAGAGAAAGTCGTCTATTTGTGGCTTGATTCAGTTTTCTCGCTCCAATATAATGATATTTTGGACTAGATGACTGAGATTTCCGTATGAAGCGAATGTCACCAAGACCAATATTCATATACCTGAAGATCCCGCTTGAAGTCCTCCTCGGTAAAATGACAGACCCGAACAGACAATATAGCAGTCAGATTTTCACGTTTGAGGAATCCATCCACGTTTTATTTTCGCCGGCCAACTTTTCTTTAAATTGTAATTTTGCGGTGTAAGCTTCGGTTTTTTTTATTTTTATATGTGTTCTCAAGTCTAGACATGTGTCTAGTTTCATCCCCATCAAAAGTGTACACCCCAACAGCCGTAATTGTTGATGTGAAAAAGCCATTGAGCAGCACCTGAAAGTTTCGTCGCTTATTCTAAATTAAACGCTTCCCCATGTGAAAGCAAACAAATGCGTTTGCTGACGGCTGTCGCTGAAGGAAGAAAGTGAAAAAGGTACGCTTGTGAATATTTCTTTGTCGCAAGTTCAAAGTTTTTGTCTTGTTTACATTTGCTCTGGCTGATTTTTTCCGCCTAGTTTGATTGAGTAGAAAATCTATAAGTATTAAGTGACTCGAGTTTCTGTCGCACTTATGGCCTACTACCTATATTTAACCACAAGACCGTTTACCATAGTTCATCTTACATTTGAATTTCTCGAAGCAGAAAGGTCATACAACATTGGGAAAGTGATCGGGGATCGAAGAACTTGGTAAGGTCTAACACGTTTGTTGACTATTGCTACGTCATAACACGTCATATCCAAGATGGCGCTCTCCAAGTCACGAACGAGGCATATTCAAAGTGCTCTTTTCACATTTTAACAGGGAACTGGACAAAACGGCAATTATTTTGGAATTCCTGGGGAAAAGTTTTCGAAATGTGGTGAAACTTTTTCTAGACCGTATTTTCCCTTTAAGTCCCGCTTAAGTTTTGTATTGTCCTTGTCAACCTCACATTATCAACATCATTACTATCTAGTCAAGTTTATAATGATGCAAATAGTACTGCAAACATAATCATAGCATTCGTATTATTATTATTATTACTTTTGGCTGGGGGTATTCAAAAAACTTGATGAAATTTGGCTGTATGCTCCGAATTACCAAATGATAAAAAATAAATTTAAGGCACTAAGGCAAAAGGGAAAATACGTAAAATATCTTTTTACCAAAGGACAAAGACCTTACTTGAGAATTAGGCAGTAATTAATTAATTAACTCTTACCCATATGGTAGCAGTTTCTTGGTTATGGTTAAGTGTTTGCCACTAGGATTTCAAACTGTGTAAATTTGTCCACGTTAAGGATTACTTTTAGTAAATACGTTTTTTGTTCGTATTTTATTACAACTGTATTTTAATGCATGTGTCATTCTAGTCCTCATACTTGGGTTTTATTTAGTATTCACTTGTCTTATTTATGATTGTTATAATATTATTTTTATTATTTCTTTCTAATTCTCTTTATTCATATTGTAATACGCATTTGATCAAACTATTTGTTAACCTGCGCAATTGAAGTAATAAAAATAATAATAATTATTATTATTATTATTATTATTATTATTATTATTATTATTATGTAAATATTATAGCTATATTTCGAATTCAAGCAATATAGCCTAATTGAGGGACCACCAAAAATTTTGTTGGCCCCTTTCACAACTTTGTTTTTATCATGAATTTTACTCAATGTCACTCTGGACAAGTCCTGATAACACTTTTCGGATTATTGTCTCACTGTCCATTAAAATTGTCTTCTGCATCTCCGCAACAACCTTTTTGCACAAATCATTTGTTTCAAAAATATTTTCCTGTTCCTTTATTGTCTCTTTTATACCTCCACCTAGTGCAATGATCACAAGAGGCACAACTCTGACTTTGAAACCAGGTCTTCGCTCTCTAAGTTCAATGCAAGCTGTCTGTAATTTTTTTTTTTTCAATTCTCTTCTTGTCGATGTTACTTTCTTGTGGGCACGCCATATCACATATCCAGATATTATTCTTTTCGTTTTCTTCAAGTATCAAATCTGGTCTTCTAGATGTTGTCGTCTTTCTCAAATTAAACTCAAAGTACCACACCAGCTTTGCTTGAGAATTATCCAAAACATGTCCCCTCGACCATTTTTCCTGGTACCATTTCACATTTTTATCTAACAAATTGTATTCCTTTGCCCAGCCATTACCATTAGCGCTCTGTTGTGTCTTATTACGTACTCACTGCTTGCTATCGTTTTGGATCCAGCCAAAAGATGTTGTACGGTCTCATTTTGTTCACCACACAATGTGCACTTGCAGCATTCAGTGAGTCCCCTTGCGGCTTTCCATGCTCGCAGTATAAAACTTTGGAATGCTGTCCACATTATGAGTAGTATAGGGCACATAACGTAACCTACACCACTTGAGAAGCTACAATTAGAAGTAAAAAAATTAGGTACGGAACCTAGTACAATTCTAATATACATAATAATATGAATCTCTCTACTTAGAGAGCCAATTCAGAATATTATTAAATTCTATACTCTGTAAAACCTGCGCAAAAATATGATATCATTATCTCTACAAAAAGCCTATTTAGAAAATTATTCAGTCTTATACTCGCATTATCTCTTATAAACCTACACGAGGCCATCATAATTTGGTTATCTCTACTAAAAGCCTATTTAGAATCATATCAAACTCTTATCCACTATAAAAACTGCGTAGAAAATAATTAAAATACAGGTTTTGCGACAACCCTTGTGTTTCTGGATTTCAGAAGAAAAAAGAAAACCTGAAGTCTAGTGTCCTTATCGCCCTAACTAAGTATTTATCTTAAATGTTCTGGCAATGTTCAAAGTGTTTGAGATGACCGACTTCTGCATCCGCTCGAGTACACCCCGCGCTCTCGCTCCTATTAGCTTCCTCACCGACTTCTCTAGGTGTTTAGAATAACCACCCAATACGTCAATTATTATGTTGTACTGTTCAACCCTGTAACCATTGTATCTCTGCTTCAGCTCCCACATCATGGGACCATACTTGAGCATCTTTTCCTCATCTTTCTTGGCTCTACTCTCAATCCATGGGCAGCTCATTTCATTTGTGTAAACTTCTTTCCTCTCGTGGCTGACAAGACGCGCGTCTATCCGATTTGCTCTTACTTCGTTGTGCTCTGCATAGATGGGAATATCCCAAAACGCTTCACTCGTGGTGTTCTGGTAGGCTGGTTTTGGCATCGCCGGTGAGTACCATGGTGGAACCTCTTCTATCAACTCATGCTCTCGGAGGAGCTCAAAAAACAGAATCTTCAAGGCTGCATTATGCCTGTATAGGTACTTGGTTTGTGCCAGGGAGGAACATCCAGCCAGTACATGTGCAACGCTCTCAGCTACCTTCCCACATAACCTGCATAGGACTTCACCGTCGGTGGAGGTTTGCGTCTTTTCCTTTGTGTAGAGCTTCGTAGGTAACAACTGCTCATATAGCTCATACATGCCCGCGATGGTATATGTAGGGCATGTAGCCCAACCTTTTAGCCATGCAAAGCAGCTGGTTATGCTTAGGCTATCATCGTCCCATCTGATACGGAATAACTTTCCTTGCCACCTTTTTTCTTTAGCGATCTCCAAGAGCTGCATCTCTTGAGATTTCTTTAGCAGATTCCCAGCTCTAGCTGCAGTCACCACCTTTCCCTCCGTTGTAACACACACGGGATTTAGGATATCAAGCTGAAGTGTGATGTTAAGTTCTTCAGCGTACTTGGCTGCTTCCTTTACAAGCGAGTGGTGACCTGATGCCAAGGCGTGTTCTTCAAATTCTCTAACTGCTCCCACAGTCTAGATCTGGTCCGAGTTCTGATACAATTTCAGTAGCGATTTGATTTTAGTGATCTTATACTCGTGTTCGACTGATTGCAGGCCTCAACCCCCTTTCTCCCTCGGTAGATATAACAAAGAAGTTAGGCTAGCTGGGTGCTTGCCACCGTTCTCAACTATGATCTTCCGAGCTGCTCTGTCCACACCTCTTAACTCTGATAGAGACCAATGTTCTGTCCACATTAAGTACCACAGCACCGGGAGTGCATACTGATTAGTTGCCTGTACACGGTTACAATCAGACAGGGGGCTGGACCATATAATAGATATCCTGCGTAGATACTCTTTAGCTGCACACGCTAAAGCCAGCCGTTCATCCTGCCGAACGTTCTCCAGAACCCCCAGGAACTTGTAGTGCTTTCCCTCCCCAAGAGCCGTGATGGTAGTTGTCTCGTCCATCCTCATACCAGACTCGTCAAACACTTGGGCTCCTCTCTTCACGTGTACCAGGAAGGAATTATTATTATTATTATTATTATTATTATTATTATTATTATTATTATTATTATTATTATGTTCCTCCGAGGTGAACGGACGTGTCACGGCTCTCTCCGCTATTTTTACACACCATTTTATACTTTCTATCCTTTTTAACCGTTTATTTTCAAAATGTATCCATTGGAACATTTAATAATATCAGACTCAGACCGCAATCTGCACGGTGTTGGTTCTTCAAGCGATCTCAAGTCAAGCGAGAAAGTCGAAGGTGAAATGGACGGAGCGGATGAATAATGATATATTGGAGTGCAAAAGGAAAACCAAGGAGCTTGTGTCTTCTGAAAACCCTTCCTGTAATGAAAATGGAAGAAAGCGGGGCTATGTGGATATCATGAAAGAGCTTTGGGACGGAATGGGATATGTACAACTAGGACTCAAGAGTCAAAATCTTCGCGACCAGGCTGCTAGACTCGAAAAAATGAATAGCAATGAAACAGCGGGGACCGTAGAAAGGAATGCTACTATGGATGCGATTGTTTCGACAACAGGATGTGACTGCACTACTCAAGATTTGGCTGAAAACGAAAATCAAAACAAGCAAGATGTCGAGGGAGAAAATGGTAATTTGACGGTAGTAGACCTGGATTTGCATATGACAGGAAACGAACAAGGTGTTATGGAAAGAAAGGATACAATAGGCAATTCATCGCAGGTGTTGAATGATGTCCCAGGGTGCTTACCAAAATACACGGAAATCAGCAGGCCGCATACAGTCACCTGAGACCGAAATAGCGACGGGGAAATCATAGCAATCAGCTCACCACTTAACGTTGGTGCGTATAATGAGATCACAACATGGAGAAAAAACACCTTCCTGGTCCCCTATGGGAAATAGGACGCGACTTCATCGACCAGTTAAGCAAGCATATCAACGATCGGAACAATGCTACGCCCATGCAACATCTTGCTCTAAAAGCCACCATTGTTCTTTTAGCTTTGGGGCTACAAAAACCTAGCCGGAAGTCGAAAGCTAAAGAACACCAGGATGTCTTGAAAAGCGGCTAAAACACTGGAGAAATGGCGAAATTGATTGCCTATTTCGAGAGGGGAGTATGATCCAAAGGCGCATAAAGAAATCATACAAAAAAGATCCGCCAAATAAAGCCAAGATTTTTGCAAGGCTGGTGATGGAGGGGCAAATCAATTCGGCGCTGCGCTATTTAAGCGAGAATGACCGAGGAGTTGTTTTACCGCTGACCGATGATGTGACAGCTCAGAGAGAAACACCCGGAGGCGCAGGAAGCGAAGTTAGGCTCATTTTTCTTTGGACCAGTTGAAGATATCCCTGACTCAATTTACCAAGAAATTAATGGCGAGATGATCAGAGAAGCTGCCCTAAGAACTAAGGGATCCGGCGGACCCTCGGGCGTGGATGCTGTGGGCTTCAGGAGAATCTTTGCTTGCAAGTCTTTCAAGAGATCAAGTACTAACTTATGCGACTCTCTTGCTATAATAACGAAGAGACTTTGGACAGAATATGTGGATCCGCTAACCATTGAGCCTATTCTAGCAAACCGCCTTATCCCGCTGGATAAAGGTAATGGTGAGGTGCGCCCGATTGGTGTAGGAGAGGTGATCAGAAGTACTATTGGCAAATGTGTTTCCAGAGTGGGAAAACAAGATGTGATTGACGCATGTGGTGCTACACAAGTATGCGCAGGTCATAAATCTGGTAGTGAGGCTGCCATACATGCGATGCATAATATCTTCGAGTCGGATGAAACAGACGTCGTTACTCGTAGATGCCTCCAACGCTTTTAACTCGCTTAATAGAGCGGCAGCGCTGCACAACGTTAGAGTTCTATGTCCAATAATTGCCACCTATGCAATAAATACCTACAGAGCGCCTGCGCGACTTATTGTTATTGGAGGGAAAGAGCTCTTGTCTTCGGAAGGCACTACACAAGGGGATCAATGAGCTATGAGCTTACATGCAATCAGCCTTCAACCCCTGATTACCCTGTTGGGCATTCGTAGTTCTGCAAAGCAGTAGTGGTATGCCGACGATGCCACTGTAGCGGGTGTGTTGACAGACATCAGAAAAGGGTGGGACAAGCTGGTGGAGGCAAATAACGTACCAGATGCTCGTCTTCATGTCCACTGCCGTGGATTCTGGGAGACAACGGGCCGCCTTTTTTTGATATACGGGTATGTCACCCGAATGCGGACTCGTACAAAGAGCTTAGCCCCAAACAGATATATAAATTGCATTAAGACGAAAAGAAGCGAAAGTGTCCATCTGGAATAATAGAAGTCGAGAATGGCACTTTTACGCCTTTGGTATTCACCACATCAGGAGTGTCAGCGGTACCATTCCAGGCTTGCCGAGCTCATCTCTTCAAAGAAGCAGGAAGACCACGCAACAACAATCGCATTGATCAGAACGAAGGTGTCCTTCTCCATCCCTCGGACTGCCCTAGTCTGTTTGAGGGGAACAAGGTCACGGAAAAGAAAGACAAATGCATAGGAGAAGGACTTAGAGATAGAGAACGGATTTGCTGGACTGACATGATAATTTCCTAACGAATATTTTATGCCTTCGCTTGATGGATATTTCTTTTTCTTGCCGCAGATTTTTTATGTACTTATGTTTTAGATGATGATGATGATGATGATGATGATTATTGCCTTTAACCGTTTTGTTTCCATTTTTACAGGTTAAAACAATTCGCGATGGTCTCAGAAAAGTCGGTCTTGGATGTGTCGATGTAGAAACAATTGAAAACGTTCAAGGTATGTAAATCCGTCTGTACTTTTAGCTTAAAGCTGAAACTTTCTAGGAATTAGAGTTCCATACCGTTGGTCTTCCTGTAACTTGCTTTATGGAGCTCACTATGTCTTAGGCCAGGCGGTTAAATTGCTTCAAGTCAATTTGTGTTATCTCTTCACTAGGGAAGCAGTTCAGAGCCCTCTTCGTCAGCACGGTTCGCTCGTACCACACTTGCAAGGAGTTTCAAGAGTCAGCAGCTTCCGAGACCGACAGCCCTTACCTTTATTTTTTGTCCGATCCCAAGCTGCTCAACACAGCTCTGACAAGGGCACAATCACTCGTCGCTGTTGTTGGAGATCCATTTTCTCTGAGGACTATAGGCGATTGCCAAGGACTGTGGGAAGAGTTTATCAAAAGGTGTACTGAGTTAGGAACGCTGTTTGGAATCGAACATTCCGAGCTGGAAGCATGTATTTTCCCAAGTGGGCTCAATGTCAATGCTGCCGAGTTTATACCTGTTTTAACCGAAGGCAACAGCCAACCACCCGCATCGGCTAACAATTCATTCTGCTCCAGTTCAACGTCGGCTCCACAGGCAGATGACAAATCTAACGAGGAAATCTTGAGCTCTTCTTCTTTTGTAGAAACAAATAATTCAAACGAAAATGATCTCGAAGAATCTAATGATGCATATGATTCCGGCGATGCAGGCGACGAAATGTCCGAGAGTGACGAGGTGGGTAATGCAGACGATTTTGCAGAATATGGCATAGTGGATGAAACAGTTCCTCCAAAACACTGGGATTCTATCGTGGAGGCGTTAAGAGAAAAATGCGAGGAGAAAAAATCGAAAAAGAAGCTAATGAATGAAAAAAAGTCTCAAGAAAATGCAATGGAAGGAGGACATGACTTAAAACAAGAACCCGATGAAGTATGGGCAGGTGTCACACCTCTCAAACAGAATGGGAACACCCAAAGCTTGGACAAAAGCGATACAAGAAGCAAAATAGTCCACGGAGACATCAAAATGAAGATGGAGAAAGGAAAAACTCGACTTTACCTGGACTGGACGTATAAACGTAGTGAACGTGCAGAGCGCCTCACTCGTCCTATGAAGGTAAAAGATCAAGAATGCCTTAATTCCGAGTATCTGCTACGTTTGTTAAAAGATGAACCTGAACTCTATCGCAAATGTACTTTGAGAGTTGCGTCTGATCGAGCACAAACCTTGTATGGAGAGTTACCAGATGCTGAGAGTGAAGATCTTCTAATAGAAGGAAGTGCAAAGCAGACCTTTGACCGTGACGAGGTTGTCGTTAGACTATCGAAGGAGCCTACAAATAATTGTTCTGACGATGGAGGTTCACCGGAGCGCCCGAGAGGAAAGATTCAAGGTATTCTTCGTCATCGGACTCATCTCCGTGAGCGACAGTTCGTGTGTAAGGTATCCAGGGATGACCCGCGAGTTTTGTATCCAGTGGACAAGTCAATGAGACCGATAGCTAACCTGACTGATGAAAGCTGTGATGGAGTTCCAATTTACAAAAAAATTCAAGAAGGATCTGATGATAAAGCGGTGCGTGTGAGAACCCTCTCTCTGAAAGAAGCTCTTAGTGGCAAATACTTATTTGTCGTTCAATATCTTCAATGGAGACGTGAATTTCCCCGTCCCCTTGGCATTGTGACTAAGGCTATCCGAAAAAGTGACGATCTTGCTTCAGACGCATACGAAGTTCTTCATGTGGAATATAACCTAAGGAACAAATTTCCAGAGGTGGTTATCAGAGAGGTAGACCGACATGTTCAATCACGGGAAAGGATTCCTGACATTGAAAGAGAAAGTCGCCGTTGGGTAGAAAACGCATTCACCATCGATCCTCCCTGGAGTAGAGCCTTAGATGACGCCTTGACAATCGAAGAATTAGAAAACGGTTGTTTTAAAGTCGGAGTTCACATTTCTGACGTGTCCTTCTACGTCAGAGAGGGTAGTAAAATCGACGATGAAGCCCGTAACAGGGGTGCTTCATATTATGGAGGTAGTCCCCATGGTGACCGTGAGGCCATGCTCATGCTTCCATCCGCTCTTAGCCATGACATTTGCAGTCTGTTGCCGAATAAAGAGAGATGCGCCGTGTCAGTGTATTTGAAACTAGACAAACATGGTTGTATTCAAGATGAGGAACTTGCTTTCCGTCGATCTATTGTGAAGTCACGGTGTCGTTTGACTTACGAGCAGGCTCAGATGGTGATACTTAGAAGGCCTGTTCGTTGCGATCCAGAAGATGGGGAGCTGACACCGACAGTCGTAGAAAGCATCCGAAATCTTAATTTGGTTGCCCAGGCAAGGAGGAAATTTCGTCTTTCCGACGCTTCGTACTTTCACTTCGATCACACAGACCGAAAGAAAGACATTGAGGCGCATGAACTGGTCGAAGAAATGATGATCCTGACCAATACTGCCGTTGGGAAGTACCTCGTGGAGAAAGTTCCTAACCTCTTACCATTACGAATCCAACGCCCTCCGAAGACGCAAAGGCTGAATGAATGGCGAAATGAATTTCAGAAAAGTGCAAAGCTGTCTCTTGCACTTCGAGAGCATTTGAATGAGGCTAAGGATGGTGAAATTGAGGAACTATTTGCTGTGCCGTTCTCCACATGGCGTCAACTTGATAAAGCATGGCGTAATCAGGATCAAAGAGAGCTTAAACGTCTGATCTGCAATGATAAACTGTATCCCCAACTGGCCGTTGCCCATTCTTCTCTACATTCTCGGCAAAGTAGAGCAGAAGATGTTATCGCTGCAGACGTGTCGTGGGATGAAAGAGTACACTGGTCTTTGAAAGTTAGAGAGTACACTCGCTTCACCTCTCCAATTCGTCGGTACTTTGACATTGTCGTTCACCGATTATTGCTCGAGATGGATGGGCGAGAAAGGGTCCCTGATGATATCGATCTTGCTGATGTTTATCGACAGTGTTCATTTCTTTCCGAACAGTCTAACAAGTATGAAAACGATTGCGCCCGAGTTGAAGTTGCGGGAAAACTCATCAAAGGAAGTTGTGAGTTAACTGCCGTCGTGGAAGTGATTGGAGAAGATCATGATTTCATTCGGTTACAACTTCTTTCTGATACAAATCAGTTTCTCTCTGAGAAACAAAGGATAATTAGGATCAGCCATTTGGGTCCAATTGACCAGCCGACGCTAAATGAAACATCTGGATGCCTGGAGCTGAGGTGGAAGTTAAGAATTTATGATGCATCCACAGAAAATCTCAAACTAGCAAAGCGAAGCAGAGACCTCGAGAGACATCTCTTTGAAGACAGAAATAGAATGCAGGCTGTGCTATCTGAAAATGCAAAAGACTTCAGAACTGGGTATTTCCTTCAAAGCGCGCAATGGCTGGCCGTTCTAGATGCGGTTAAAAAAAGCGATGATAGAAAGCTGAAAAATTCCTTACAGATCGTCAACAAAGCAATAGTGAGACAAAAGGAAACAATAGCAAGGTTGAGACGAGAGAGAGAAGAAAAGTTAAATGAACCTTTGTATCAAGAAAGACGAAGCAAGTTCAAAGCTCTCCTCGAGCAAGACGGAGCTGTTAGCAATGGTGAAGATAGTGATGATGGCTTTAAAGGTGACGATTGCAGTGATGTCTCCTTCGATGACAATGATTTTCAGGAAAGGCGGAAATACCGGCAACAGGAAGAAAAAAGCCAAGAAAGGGGTCAGTGGGACGCAGATCAGGAAGATGATACAAAGGCACACTTTGTTGAGACATCCATTGGCTTGAAAGTTGCTGACACTGTCACTGTACACCTTTCCGCAAATAATTCTTCAGGACTTGTGTCACCTGAAATCCAGCTCTTTAACCTTGCACCCGGAATTGAAATATGTGTTGAGCATAGAAAAAGGCCTGATACATGCTTTGCAATGACAGCAACTGAAAAGGCGACCCAAAGGACCTATATATCTATCGCTCGCTATGTGGACCTTTGGTTGCCGGTGCTTCACATGGAAGCTGCAACCGATGGGGTAAGGAACGACGATACCATTATTTTAAAAAACCTTGAAATTAAATGGAAAAAGGATGAAGCTCTTGATGGGTCGTTCAAGTTATTGGGAACCTTTTTTCTGAACGAGAACTTTGGCAAAACCAGACAGATCGAGATCTCTCGAGGGGATTACGCTTGTGTAAAAGCTCACTGTCCAATGCCTTCCTCAAGTAGAAAATGTATCAAGACCGAAACCGGAGAGGAAGCCGGGGCCAGACATCGACGGGAAACATCTTTTGGGCAAAAAGAGGGAGGAAGCGACGAGGAAGACGATGTACAAAGCATGGGAATGCATAGCTACTGGGTTGGCCACTGTATCCTCACCGAGGCTGCTCAGCGAAAGTGCACGTTAAAGGTTTTTCAGAGCTCGATGGAAGTTCCAAAGGAATTTGATGACGGTGACAGCAAGACATGCACTTCTACAGTGGAGATAATAAAGCAGACCATTTCTTCCAGGTAATGAGGTTGAAAACATGTTATGAAGAAACATGAATTTATGGTTAAATATAATTCGATTTGCTAGGGTCCCGTGAAGTACACTTAGAAAAAAAAGAGCACTAATGCGTATTGAATTCTAAATAACCACTTCTTTGTTCAAAAAAAGGTTATACTAAAGTGAAAACCATAATTCTCTACTTTATCTTTTCCGACAGACGAATGATTTCAACTTTGAAGAAACTGTCTTTTAAGAAACAAGGACGAGAAGAACAGCACGAGTCTCTCGCGCATTTGATCTGTTTGGGACGGACATCACGTCTTCCTGGTGAGAAGTGGATGATTAAAAGCCACGTGCATGCTGTGGTTGCCATGTAGGGTTGTAAAGTTTCACTAAGAGAAATTCACGGTTGACAACCATTCTTATCTCAATGTTATTCATTTTATTTTTACACTCAATTTTTTGTTAATCTTGATTATTCACAATTATTTAAGGTGTTGATTTAAAGCAGTGTTCACTGTCTCAGTCTTATATAATCGAGCTCAAGGGCCCTTCTGATTGTTTTTTTTTTTTAATGAGAGAGGACAAAGGGGGAACCCGGATAAAAACATCTCATGGCAGAGTATAGATCCAATGTTAACTGATCTCCTATATGATGCCTAGTCTAGGAATCGAGTTAACCTGAGACACATTAGTGGAAGGCGAGTGCTCCAAAGGTACTTCATTAAAAAGTCACAAGCTGATTTGAATCCCCTAGATCGACAAATTGCTTTACCCAGTGAACATCTCTCGATTGCTGATCACGAAGAAAGATGTGGCCTCAATGCACTGAACGATTATCAAGTGACGGCTGTGAGAGCATCTTTACGGCGAAAATTTACCCTTATTCAGGGACCACCAGGTAAGGAAGAATTAATTCTTGATGAGTATGAATTAACCACTCATATCATGCAACCCACTAAACAGATACCTATCATACAATTTTAGATGGCTTAGCTCCCACGAGTGGTACAGCATCCGGACTAATCGGAAGGTCATTGAATGTCACGAGCAGTTTTTACGACTATGCCAGAATTACAATCTCCCTTCTCTGAGAAAATGCCATGGGTTTTTCAACTGGACTGCTTTGTTCTGACCTAAATGAAAACATATCATCTTGAAACAAATTGAAGCTATTTTTATTTCATTTAGTTTGTTCTTTCTCTTTTAAGAGAATAACCAACGTTTTAGCGGTTTTGAGTAGTACTGCGGTAGCCCGGTAATCACCTCCTTATACTGGATTCTATCCTCTGGATTCTGTATTCCAAGTCTTGTATTACGGAGATTCCCGCAGTGGATTCTCGATTTCTAATGTTGGCGAGATTCCGGAATAGGGCCGCGGAAATCGAATTCCAAAAGCTAGAATTTCACAGCCCTCAAACAAACGTTCCCTGAATAATAACCATGACAATCATAACATGAGACTAAATCTTAAAGATATTGACTAGTTAATCATTCGGATTTTAACTCAGCCCTTCGTGCGTATATATCTGCTGGTCATTTAAAATTTTCTGTACTTTTATTTTTAATTTCTGTTTGTTGATTGATACTTATTAGAAGACACTTTACCAATTCACCACCGCGTGAGTTCCTTTAGAAACTATCCCTTTCGTTCATTTCCATTTAAGGGACCGGAAAGACTATAACAGGAGTTCACATCGCCTACTGGTTTGCCCGAATAAATCAAAGAGAATTCCTCAAGAACATACTAGACACTCCGGGACAAGTAACTCCAGACAAGGCTCCTCCGCAAGTCATCTATTGCGGTCCATCAAACAAGTCTGTGGATGTTGTTGCAGGTGTGAAATTCTAAGAGCGGATTTTTGGGTGAACGTTTATTCCCAGCGTTCTAAAATAACAAAAGCTAAGAAGAGCAAGGATAAGGATTAATCCTTATCGTTAGGGCTGTATCAAATCACACGCCATATCACTATTCAAATTGTAACGTCGTTGTTAATCGTAGTCATTGCTTGTAAAACCCTGATGAAGAAAGGCAGTTCCTTTCGAAATATTGGCTTTTTTTCAATATATTCCATCACCGTTATATCAGCCTTGCAGCTTGCTCTTTTTAGCTTTTTATAATATTGAAATCACTGATAAGGTCCTTACGTTGTTACGCTGGTCCTTGCTTAAAAAGTTGTAAAATGAGAAAGAATTAACAATTATTCTTTTCAATGTCGGTGAATAGTGGCCGAATATTTACCGAGCTGCCAAGTGGCTCGGTAAATCTTCGGCCACTATTCACCGACATTGAAGAGAATAATTGTCTTAGTATATATACAGGAAGTGATCTCAACAACATTTGCAGAAGAAAGCCATTCAAAGTCGATTAATGACATCTCAAACATGCAAGCGGTACAAAGCATGCGCGAAAGAATTATGACGTCATGAGGCCCTCCTTTGATACACTTTTGAAAGTATCGGGTCCATTTTTTTTCCATGCTCATGTTACAGTTTACGAAAAATGATGAGACGGTTCCTATCCGGTGAAAAAAAATGCTTCTTCCTTTCGTTTCCTGAGAGTGTTACACGTTTTTTTCACTAAAACGCACGGCAGCGGACTGGGAATAGTTGCGAATGCGCATTCTGATTGAAGTGGTGTCAGATAGATTTCCATTGAAAAAGTTACTTCTCATAGAACCATCCAGGCAGCCTTTCTGTAGGGCTCTTTGACTAAAAAGTTTCCTTAGCAACCATTGTCTTTCTGTAGTTAAGTGCCACCCCCTTTAAAATTGTTCAAATCAGAAATCTAAATAAAAAGTATGCTTCACTGTCACTGGTGGCTGTAATTGAGGCGAGGGTTACTTTGTTGCAATTTCTTTGAACCATGTAGGTCATGTGGAGCTTTCTTACACATTTTTTAAAAAATGCGTCTTTTCCCATTTCTTTGATTTCAGTAACAAATTCGTTTAGTTGGGCACACCAGTCTACAAAGTAGAATTGCTCCGAGTGAAGCAAATGTTTGGCGTGAGGATTGTTTAATTTTTAGCACTAATTATCTGGAAAAATCTAATCTCATGGCAACAGCCAGAACAACAACAACAACAACAACAATCAATTAATTTCGATTCAGAAACGCTGGCGAAACGCGAGTTTACGCCGGCCATTTTGTTTTGTTTGGATCAAGCATTATTGACTCCTTAGGGAGTGAATAATGCTCAATTACTCCGAGATAGCAAAGCAATCAGATTGCTTCAAACACCAAGATCACTGAGTAAGCATATTGTAATGCCCCCTCTGACATGTTATTTAAAGGAATTATACATTAATTATCCATTTGGTTCGATCACTAGAAAACTGATACATCATCGACTCAATGGTTTTGATTTATTTAGCACGCACTTTCCCAAAAAACCTGCGTAACGAATTTACCAAATAACTTTTTAGTCAAACGGCTGTTGGTACCGGAGGTTCAAAGGCAGTAATTTAATACGTATATTCTTTGCTCTCATTGTTTGCTCAATTTTTGTTAATGGACTAGTATATCATGATCCATTTAAATTAGTTATACATAAATTATACGTCAAGTCAACTTTCTCATAGACCACCTAAAATGTCTTAAGCGACTTCGACATTTTCAGGCGAAGAAATTGACATATTTTATTTTCTGTTTTCGATGAGCTGGCATCCAACATGGTCTCGTATAGCACAGAGTTAGAAAATCATTACTCAGGATCAGTTTTTAGCTTCACTGAGCCAGACTCTTGAAAGATAACAAAAGGTTTCATATAATGAAGATAGCTATGCATTTGTAGCGATATACAGTGGGGAAAAACGCGGGCCCTAACTTATAGTATGGGTTAGTGAGGGTTACTTGATTTTTGTCTGTAGAATATCTAATGAAGATACCCAGCTTAAAGATCCTTCGAATATATGGAAACGTTATTGAGCAGGAAGAATTCCCGATCCCAAATCAGGTGAAACAAACTCGAAAGACCTCACCTTATCGCATCCGTGAAAACTTGAAGAAGGTTGCCTTGCATCACGTGATTAGAGATAAAACGTCAATTTATGCCGACGAATTGAAGAAATTCGAGAACAAGTTTGCAAAATTGAAGAAAAAAAAGAAGAAAATAGAAGACGAAGACGTAGACAAGTATGTAAAGGTTTGTACAGTTTCTTTTTTATTTGCGATATGCTCTCAGGATAGCAAACTGAACAAAGATAAAGATACTTAATACCTAAAGTCGGTATGATTAAAAAACAACGCGGTTTTGCGAGATCGAGAGGGAAGAGCCTGTAAGGCGCAGTCCCTTGCTTAATGAAATATATAAAATATGTGTACTCAAGAGTTCATGACCCAAGAGTAAGATTTTCCCAAATTGGCCTTGTTCCATCAGCGTCAGAGAAGTTTCTATTCTTAAACCAGGTTTTGGCAAAATAAGCAAGAGCACGATATCGTTTATTTATTACCGTAATAGCGGCCTCGCGATGAAGCTGCACATACCACAGGCGGCCCAGACGTTGTTTGTGATTTACATACGTGACAGTATTGCGTTACGTTTTGAGCCATTTAAGAGAATGCATGAAACGGTTCGAAAATCGCTCTAATAAAAGAAACTTACTTTAGTCTGCTCTTGTGTTATTTTGAAGTCTTTGTGGCAGCTGAGGTGTTCTAAAGTCGTTCTAAAGCCATTTTGACGATTTAAACTTTCCAGGTTTGCTTTCCATTTAAGTGAAACGAAAGGCTGGCGACCTGGTCGGCCGACAGTTCGAACTCGAAGCTCCATAAATTCCACTAAAATGCTCGGAGCTCGCCAAAATTCCCTCACGGCAGCCATCGATAATTCTTCTTTCTAGTTGCTTCGCCTCGGATCCCAAGGTGTATCTTATCCGCCCGAAAAACGCTCCTTTTCGAACGCTGGCTGCCCATTTCTGCTTCATTTTGATCCGTTACGAGTGATCTTGACCACGGATTCCAAAATCGTTGGCTTAGCGACCACCTCCAACACGACAAAGTCGCTCTCAACCGTAGGGAGGGAGAGGTCAATTTGCTCTATGCAAATTGGACCGTATCAGGGTCCCTGGGGAAATTACACCGGAAACGGCGGGAAGCTCGCCGCTTGCAGACCACCGACTCATTGTATACAACTGATCGAGCGCTTGTAGCGAAATAATAACAATTTTTAGACATACTCTTCGTTTCACGTTAACGATTCGCTAATTCAGTTTTCGGTTAAAAAATATGCTGGGAATTTACCATATTTTCCACTCTGATGAATCATCTTGTGTTTTCCTTTTTTTCTTTGGAGGTATATCATCTTCTTCGCGTCTTGCCACTTTAGACAACATCGCAAAACCGGCTCCACCAATTAAAGACAAAGCTGGCTGCACGACCAGAATTACGTTACGTGACTTTAGCGCTTAAAAGCTCTGTTTTATTGAACAATTTTAGAGCTCAGAGGAACTGTTATATTGAGCAATTTAAGCGCTAAAGAAAAGCACTGTTTCTGAGCGATTTTAGCGCTTAAAAGCACTGTTTTACTGAGACCTACTGAGCGATTTTAAAGCTGAAAAGCACTGTTTTACCCCGAGTGTTTTACTGAGCGATTTTAGCAGTGTTTTTACGCTTAAAAGAACTGTTTTACTGAGACCTACTGAGCGATTTTAGCGCTGAAAAGCACTGTTTTGCTGAGCGATTTTAGCGCTGAAAAGCACTGTTTTGGTGTTCAGAAATGGGAATGCCAAAAGGTCTAAAAATTAATGCCACTAGATAGTGCTCTCGAGTAGAACTGACCAACGAACAACAACGACGTGCAACTGTCTTGTTAGCATGGTAATATTTGAGTTTTCCCGCCGTTTCCGGTGTAATTTCCCCAGAGAGCAAATTGACCTGTGCTTCCCTACGGTTGAGAACGACTTTGTCGTGTTGGAGGTGGTCACTAAGCCAACAATTTTGAAATCCGTGGCCAAGATCACTCGTAATGGATCAAAATGAAGCAGAAATGGGCAGCCAGCGTTCGAAAAGGAGCGTTTTTCGGGCGGATAAGATACACCTTGGGATCCGAGGCGAAGCAACTAGAAAGAAGAATTATCGATGGCTGCCGTGAGGGAATTTTGGCGAGCTCCGAGCATTTTAGTGGAATTTATGGAGCTTCGAGTTCGAACCGTCGGCCGACCAGGTCGCCAGCCTTTCGTTTCACTTTAATGGAAAGCAAACCTGGAAAAGTTTAAGGTGGCTCAAAACAGTTTCCAACACATTCCAAGACTTAGATTTTGATGTGTCATTATAGCCACTCTTCGTCAGTTGATGCTACAATCATGGTATCAAAAAACTGCCCAATCACTGTTGAACACGTTGGTATTATTTTTGTGACACAATAGGTTACCATAGCAATACTATGACCTGCTAAAAACACCCTTAATTTCAGCTTTAAGCGCTTATATTTCAAAAACAGCAGGGTGAAATTTTTTCTTATAACAGAATTTTTGATTAGCAGGATAAGATGTAACTTTTGGCAAAGTTTAAAAAAATTCTGTACATGGGGTTCAGAGCCACCTAAACTTTTCGAAAAAAAGAACGACGGCTTTAGAACGACTTTAGAACGCCTCAGCTGCCACAAAGTCTTCACAATCACACAAGAGCAGACTAAAGTAACTTTCTTTTATTTAAATCCTTTACTACAAGTTGAATTTAGAGCGATTTTCGAACCGTTTCATACATTCTCTTAAATGGCTCAAAACGTAACGCAATACTGTCACGTCTGTAAATCACAAACAACGTCTGGGCCGCCTGTGCACATACTACTTTTCCCAGTAGACCGCGACACCCATGATTTTTTTTGGCTCCTTCAGAGTAACGTCTTTGATACCGCGAGTTTGTGTCAAACCAACCACGTGGTACATTGAAATGCACCACGTGTTGAACTTTTTCGCATCGTCATCGCAATTTTACAGTCCTGTGTGCGGCGTGTTTTGTAGAAAGAAGGGATGAATTATTGTGTGTCAAAAAAAGGAAGGACCGATTTTCGACGATTGGTGATTGACCACATGATATCAATTGTACTCAAAGATAAATAAACTAAGAACTTCTGAAATTTCCTTTGTTAAAAAAAAAATATGTTTACGAGCAGTCGCATGTGAAATAAAAATAGCACTCAATATAGCGTGTGTATTTTGTTCAAACAACCAACCTTTAGTGAAGTTCAATCTGTTTTAAAATCCCCTTTAGAAAACATAATTTGAAGACGTTTCAGTGTTCTGCAACACTGGGCACAAATCACGCTGTATTTCTGTGAAAAATCTGGAACCACTTTTAAGAATGTTATGCAGTGTTTTGGCGATAAACCATTCAACTACAAGGCAGAAAAAAACAGTAAGTATACCTAGTAGATTTACTCTTTTTCAAGCAACCAACCTTTAAGGGGACTGCAGTTTAGTTCAATCTGATTCAAGAACACGGTTTGAAGGAGTGTTACTAGTTTTTCTTGAGAAGAACAGAACACAAATTAGGCTGTTGTCAGTGCAAACTCCACTCTAATTTGGGAGAGCTGCGGTGACGGTTTGGCGATAAACCATTAAACTACAAAGGAATGTAGGAAAGTGTATAAATAGCTCGTTCAGTAGAAAGAGAAATACTTTTGGCATCGGGTAATAATACAAATTCAATATTTCGTGAATGAGAGAATTAGGGATATGACGAGGCAAGATTCAACAATCATTTTTTTTTCTAACACAAGTTTAAGCTTAATATAATTTTTTCTAACAACAAATTTACCTTTTTCAACGGAGACTCCGTATCTAAACATTTCTTGCACCAAATTCTCGTCAGAAAGATCGACAACGGTCCTCTCATCGTCGAGGTATCTTATTCTTAAGTCTTGGTCATCCGTGTTATTAAAACGGCTTGTTACTTTGCGAATTTTTTCAATTAACCTGTGCCTCGCGCTTACTGAACTTTCATTTCCGGTCGCGTTGCTATGATACCAAAGACGTCAGCCCGTTGCTAGGGACCTCGTCTGCACGTGTAAAAGAGATGAGTTGAGCTTTTGTAAAAATGTGCGTGAGAAAGCGATGTTGTTGAACGTTCTGAATGTAAAATCGGAGAATAAAGTTGTACACAACGAACCAGCAGAGTTTTATCGTCGCCCAGCAGCGACATTTGGTCCACCGAGCCGGAGATTGTGAAATCAAGGGGAAAATCGCTGAGTCAAGCTGTAAGGCAGCCGTGAAACTACGTGTAACTGTGTGTAAAATTTATCATCGAACCGCCTTGTTCAATATTGTGGAAGAGTCATTCAAGTCGTGCCAAGATGAGTGCCTCAAACAGAGAAGAAGGCGAAACACCTCAACTGTTCACGCCAAGTGAGTCTACTACTTCAAGTAAACGTTCCGTTTTGAGAAAGAAATTGCGAGCTGAGAAGTTAGCACTGGAACTAAAAATAGCCGAGCAAACGTTTGCAAATGAGATCGAGTGTCTGCGAGCCGAACAACAGAAGCGTGCAAAGCTCTTGGAACTTCAAAAGAAAGCTGAAGAATCAAGATTGGAATATGAGTTCGAAGATGCCATCGCCCAGGAAGAAGGTATGTCAAATAAAGGTGACATTGATGAAGAGTTTAATGAATTACCTTCAGAGAGTGTGAACGATCGGGTCTCGCGCTTAGACCTGGAAATTACTAAAAACAATGTTGTTGAAAAATATCACATGGAGGAAGTTAAATCCACCAAACCAGAGGCCGTAACAGAGGTTTCTAGTGAGCCCCGTATAAAAGAGACATGTGAATCTTTTATTGCTTAAGGTGAAGCTGTGTTGAAAACCTCTGGCACAGAAGTCCCTAGTGTGCAAACGTCAAAGATAGATCAGTTGTTTGAGAAAATGCTGCCAGCCTTTGTGAAAATCGTTAAACCAAACGTGCAGAAGTTCAATGGAAATCCACTAGAGTACTCAAAATTCAAAGCAGCATTTAATGTTGAAGTGGATAAAAAGGGAGTTTATGATACAACAGAGAAGCTTAAATTTCTGTTAGATTCTGTGGATGGAAGTGCAAAATCATGTCTAGCGAAATTCATGCCAGGTTCAGATAAATACAAGGAGGCATGGACTGCGCTCCAGGAGCGTTTTGGTCGTGTAGACACAGTGGCATCAGCTGCGAAGAAACGTATAGATCAGTTTCCAACCATATTAAAAGAAAATAGTGTGCAGATCCGGCAGTATCAAGAAATAGTTCTGAATTGATAGGCATTTTCAAAGAGCATAACTTCCTTCACGAGCTTAGCTCGCAAGTCCCTGAAGCAACTGTTCTAAACTTCCTACACGCCTTTGCGGCAGATGGGCCGAGTTTGTTGAAGGAAAACCGAAATTGTCAACCTGGGATTCATTCGCAAATTGGCTAGAGAAAGAGGCAAAAATTAGTGAGTCCAAGCAGCGGTGGATGCCAGAGAAGAGAGAGTCGAAGCGTTCAGATACATCTAAAGTTGATAGGCGTAAGCCAGCTGACAAATCCCAACCTGGGCTGTTTGCAGGAGCCACGGGAGAATCTTTACGCGCCAACTGTGGAACAAAGTGCCCAATTCACCAGTCCACTAATCACACTTTGCAAGAGTGCAAACGTTTTCAGGGAATGTTGACTAGCGAAAAGGAGAAAGTTGTCGAGGAACACAAACTATGCTTCTGTTGTCTATTACCCGGTCATCGTCTGCGTAAATGTCGTAGTAAGAATAGAAGCAAAGTTGAAAACTGTGACATGCGTCATCATGCCCTTGTACTTGAAGTCGACTTGAGATTTATTGAACGGACAAAAGCGAAACGCGAATCAGAACAAGTGCCAGAAGTTGAGAGAAACCCAGCTCCTGTCTCCCTGGAAGGTAAAGACTCATCACGTCAGGCTGTGGAGCCTCTTGAGGAGTATCAACAATCAGCGTACACAAGTTGTGAGACTGGTGGTCGTGCTTTGCTTGAAGTACTTCCCATAGTTGTCTTTGGAGAAACAGGAAAACAGCAGGTGATGGCATTGCGTGACTCAGGCTTTAACACAATGCTTATAGATGAAAGCTTAGCGCTCTCACTTGGGCCTCAAGGCAAAGAGGTAGATCTCGAAATTCAAGGAGTAAATGCGCAGAAGGTGTTTGCTTCCCAGCACATCAAGAAATGCCATGTCGCACGAGTCGGAAAAGAGGAAGTCAAGTACTCCTTGCGAGATGTGAAGACAATTCCTAGCCTGAATGTTCCGGGCCAGAAGTTGAAGTGGTCAACAATCAATCGGGAGTATCAACATCTGAAGAACTTGGACTTGCGTGACACTGACACGGGTCCAGTGCAACTCATAATTGGAACTAACAACTCTGACTTGATTCTACCAAAACAAATTCTGAAACCCTCAGGTCAACCGGAACTTGACAGGGTACCTTATGCTGTTGAGACCCCACTTGGATGGGCGGTGACTAATTGGTTACCTGGTGAGCGAAGAGTAGCATTTCCATACAACGGGTTGAAAGTGTATGAAAGAAGTTCAGTTGAAAATGAGGAGCTGAAGCAGCTGGTCATGGCTCAGTCAGAGATAGAAACCTTTGGCGTGGTCAAGCTAGCTGATCCAACCCGTTTGATTGAGGACAAGCGAGCATTGTCACTGATGGAAAAGACAACCTTTAAGAGTGTGAATGAAGATGCCTATGTGTCAGGTCTACTGTGGAGAAATGAGGAAAGTAAAGTGACTGGGTGTGAAAGCCGTCTACCAGCACTTTTACATGGATGATGGTCTACCGTCAACAGATTCTTGCGAGGAAGCTATTGAAATGAGGAAGCAGATGACAGAGTTGCTGCGTCGTGGAGGTTTCCGCCTACACAAGTAGCTGACAAATGACCCAGACGTCTTGGCAACCGTCCCGGAGCAGGATAGATCTCCACAATTCCTCGAACTGAGTGTAGATAAGTTACCAACAGACAGAACTTTGGTCATTATTTGGGATGCCCAAGAAGATATGCTCCAGTTTACCGGACTGAAGGATGATCCAGGTACGACGAAGAGGAAGATCTTATTCAAGCATTCTCTGTCTGGGATCCGCGAGGACTTCTCCTCCCATTCTCAATCAGAAGTAAAATCATCCTGCAGAATCTAAATCGTATGAAGTACGGATGGGATGACGAGTTGAAAGAAGCTGATATTCGAGAGTGGCGTGAATGGCGCAAGGAAGAAGAAAAGCTTGATGAAGTGAGAATTCCGAGAGCTCTTATCCAAGAACAGAAACCTTTACGAGAGACTGCACTTCATGTGCTTTGCGAGGCTAGCCAGAATGCTTATGGCGCGTGTGCATACCTAAGACGAGCGTTTATAGATGACACAGTAGAGTGTAGTCTTATAGCGGGAAAAGGCCGTGTTGCTCCATTAAAGTCACAGTCTATCTGCCGATTGGAGCTTATGGGAGCTTTAGTTGCTATGCGGTTAACTCAAACACTGGTAGAAGAAATGGTTACAAAGATAGAGACGATAACTTTCTGGAGTGACTCTACCACAGTCCTACATTGGATCCGCCAGACGAGCTCCACTTACAAAGCATTCGTCGGTAACCGGGTGTCTGAGATTCACACAATCATGAGCAGTCTGGAGGCCACACTAGGGGCGGGCGCTGTGAGTTGGAGATATGTGCCGACAGAGGCTAACCCTGCAGATGACTTAACCCGGGGACTAAGTCCTACGGAACTGGCGCGGGCTTTCGCTATATTAGTGGACCCAAGTTCCTGTATGGATCAGCAGAGCTCTGGCCAGAAAATAAAGTCAAAGCGCCCTGCGAGAACGATGACATCAAAGAAAAGAAGAGGGAAAGATGGGCTGGAGCATCTCAGGAAAACAAGCCCCTGGTAGGGTGGAAGAAGTATTCGTCACTGACCAAACTAAGAAGAGTGACAGCTTATGTGATGCGATTTGCAAACAATGTAAGAGCTAAGAAGGAAGTACGCCTACTGGGAGCACTTAGTTCAAACGAATTGAGAGGTGCTCAGAATCATCTTGTGAAGAGGGCGCAAGTTGAATCATTCGGCGAGGAGATACAGTGTCTGAAGATAGGTGAGGAGATCCACAAGAAGAGTAGAATTAAATCTCTTGACCCAAGGCTGGAAGATGGGTTCTTGGTTGTCGGTGGAAGGCTGCAGAGGGCACAATGCCTACCTTACAGAACACGGCATCCCAAAATAATTGACTCGCGCCATGAACTTGCACAGCTGATCGTCGAAGAAATGCATCGTATCTACTGCCACCCGCCAACTGAGCACTTGCATAATCAAATTCGGCAGGAGTATTGGATCATCCATGGTCGCCAGGTAGTGCGAAGCGCGAAATTCAAGTGCAACTACTGTTATCGCCAGACAGTAAAGCCTCAAGAGCAGCAAATGGGTAGTCTACCAGAGTGCCGACTTGAGCCAGGAATGGTGTTCAGGAACACTGGAGTTGACTTTCTTGGACCTATGTTAGTTAAGGACAGACGCAGTGAAGTTAAAGTATACGGGTGCTTGTTCACTTGCATGAGTACTAGAGCGTGCCACCTTGAACTTGTGGATGATCTTTCAACAGATCATTTCATCATGGCATTGAAATGGTTCATTGCGCGACGTGGACGACCGCAGAGCATCCACAGCGATAATGGAAGGAACTTTGTTGGTGCAAATAATGAGTTGCGGAAATGCATCAAACAATTGGATGAAGAGAGGATACAAAACTTCTGTGCGCCAAAGGAAATCGAGTGGAAATTTCAGCCGCCAAGTGCCCCGCACTTTGGAGGTGCATGGGAGAGACTAGTACAGTGCACCAAGAAGACGCTGAAGGCAATTCTGGCGGACAAGGCTGTTTCCAAAGAAGTGCTGAGAACCGCACTAGTCGAAGCAGAAGGAATACTAAACAGTCGACCGATTACTCATGTGTCCAATGATGCAGGGGACATTGAAGCGTTAACCCCAAACCATTTCTTGCTGTTGCGGGCAAATCCGAGTTATGAAGATGCTGAAGTTAGTGACAGAGAGATTAATTCGACAAAGATGTGGCGACAGTCCCAAGCGCTAGCTAGTATCTTCTGGAGACGTTTTACCAAAGAGTACCTTTCTAGCCTGACCGAAAGGAAGAAGTTGCAAGAGAAGAAACAGAACCTCAAAGAAGGAGATGTTGTCCTAGTTACTGAGCCAAATCAGCCGCAAGGTGTATGGCCGTTGGGCAGAATCGTGTCCACTCATCCTGGGCAGGATGGGTTAGTTCGAGCTGTTACAGTACGAACTCAGTTAGGAGAGTATAAAAGGCCAATCACAAAACTTTGCTTAGTACAGGAGGCGGAAGAGTAGAACTTAAAATCGTCTCGACAAACATAAATTGTGTCTCGACTAGGGGCGGGGATGTGCCTCCTGCTTCCTGAACTTTCATTTCCGGTCGCGTTGCTATGATACCAATGACGTCAGCCCGTTGCTAGGGACCTCGTCCGCACGTGTAATAGAGGAATTGAGTTTTTGTAGAAATGTGCGTGAGAAAGCGATGTTGTTGAACGTTCTGAATGTAAAATCGGAGAATAAAGTTGTACACAACGAACCAGCAGAGTTTTATCGTCGCCCAGCAGCGACATAACCTTTGTCGTGAAAAATTTATCGTGTCGAATGCGTCTAAAAAAACCGCCCCGAATTTGTCCTGATCATATTTGATCTTCAGCTGGTAAACAGCCGCCATGCTGACGGTTCTATGGCAGACAAAAAACGCCTTTTGGAGATAAACACGTTGTGAATGAGCATCACGTGATACGAAAAAGTCATGACGCCACACAGAAAAAAATGGCCTCACGTGGTGCACTTCAATGTACCACGTGAGTGGTTTGAAACAAATTCGCGGCATCAAAGACGTTACTCCGAAGGCGGCCAAAAAATTCGTGGGTGTCGCGGTCTACTGGGAAGAGTAGTAATCTAGTTTACCAACAGTATAATTTTTATGGCACTGATTTCTTTTATTTTTCTATTCTTTCCTTCTATCTTTCGTTTATAAGATTTATTTTGGACTTGCGTTGAAGCTGTACATAGCAGTATCGGTACTTTTCCAACAATATAATTTCTTCTAAAAAAGTTGTGTAAATGCTCTTTATGAGAGTACTTTTTAAAAGCTTAAGAACGGGAGCTGTGAAATCAAAGTATGGGTGGCCTTTTTGTTGAATTGGGATAGTTAAATTTAACCAACATATGTAGACGCAGTAGCGTTTTGATCTCTGGTACTTTTCGTTAGAACAAAAGACACCAATGAACAACAGCTTTTAAAATGCGTCTATGAATGTTGGTTATGATTATGCTTGCGTCGCACGTGTAAACCAGGCTCAAGTCTCATTCTCAGGAGGAAATGGTCTGGGAGTATTTAAAATGAGATAAATGATTAAAAGCTATGGTGTATTCGTATCCCAGGTGATCTATGAGGCTGAAAGGTGGGTTATTAGAAGCGTTCGAAAGGGGCAATACTACCAAGTAATTCTATGCACCTGCTCTGCTGCTGGAAGTCATAGAGTCCTGGCCGAAGTTGAACGAGTCAACAGAGAATCTGCACGAGTCACAACCGGAAACGAAACAGTTACGAAAAACACAGAAATAGTCGAAGGAGCATGCAACAATACGATTCAGTGCATTGTGGACGAGGCTGGCATGTGCCTGGAACCGGAAACGCTGATCCCTATAGCCCGGTCCAAAGCCAAACAAGTAGTTCTTATTGGAGATCACAAGCAGCTGCAACCCATTGTGACAAACAAAGCTGCCATGTCGTTAGGATTGCAAATTTCCTTGTTTGAGCGATACTCACACATGGCCATGATGCTTGAGGAACAGTACAGAATGGTAATGTATATCTCTTGTAAACTGAAGAAAGGCACCTGGGCTTAAAAAGTTTTCTTTAATAAAAATAAGTTCATTTCTTCTGATTTTCAAAACGACGTCAATTGAATGCCGGATGCCCCGAGCGTGTTATTTCTTACACAGTAAGCAGATTACGGAAAGTTTCGACTGAGGAGCGAAAGACGACTTTCATAGATTCACTCTCGCATAGCAAACCTACCATTTCCAAGTTCAAGTGAACGACTTCACGTGTTTCAAATCCATTTTCCTGTTGCACTTTGGCAGAGTAGAAAATCGAAAGCCTTGTCAACTATGAGACAAAAATGTTATAGATCACAACGTGGTCCATAAGGGATATTTTTCTTGCGGTGTCAGTTACCGGAATTGGTGACACCGTGAATCAATGATGACCGCGAATTGATGAGCACTCAGCTAATGTAGTAACTCCTAGTTTGTCCCGTTATCCAATTACAGTGCTTATCAGGCACACGTGTCCCTCAGCGAAATGTTTTCATATTTCGAAAGCAAAATTTAGGTGGACGTCAATCAAATATTTCCATAACGAATTCAACTGACATCAAGAGAACAGGACTATTGTCATGGAAACATTTGATTGACGTCCACCTAAATTTTACTTTCGAAATATGAAAAAGTGGTGTTGAAGGGCGCGTGTGACTGATAACCGCCGGAAGGATCCTTCGCATTCCATTATTTAAGCAGACGCATTACACTCTACATGGCTCGGTCCTTTCACAAGCGAAGAATCAGTGAAGGGCTATTGATTCAACAATGGAACCCTGTTTGGAGGAAACAAATTCTTTCCCATAAATATAGCAAAACTGTTACCAATGTTACTTTCTTGCTTTTTTAACGTCTTCTATTCCTCGTGTTCAAAAGTAAAGTCAACTTTGTGCCGCAGAGAGCAGTATATACCATGAAAGGACACCATTTCACCTGACTGAACGCACGTGCTACACGCTTAATCCGGCGGTTCTGGTACCTGTACCACACTGACGTCGTCTCTAAATTAAGACTCAATGTTTCGGCTATTATTTCCAAAGTTGGTTTTGAAATTCAAGAATGGACTTCTCCAAACATAGTGGCAGTAAAATTCTCGCCTTTTTCATTTCACTTCTTTTAGCACGAGGACATTTGTGAATTTCCCTCGCATCAGTTTTATGAAAGCAGATTGAGAACAGCAGCGTCTGTCAGAGCCCGTGAAATGAACAGACAAGACGTCAGCAAAAAGGTCATTAATTTTTGGCCAAATCACACTGCAAAACAGTACGTGCCCATTGCGTTTTGTAATGTTGTTGGCGAAGAGAAAGAGCTGGTTGTAACGACAGACGAAGGCAATGAGCGCTCGAAGAGCAACAAAAAAGAGAAGGAGAAAGTGGTATGTCAACGAGAAGACCATGTGGTCATAAATATGCAATTCCACTCCAGTTTAGAGGCCTTTACGAGGACAAGGGAGCAAATCAAAGCTCGTTCATCAGAGCTCGTGCTTAAGAGCGAGCTACTGGTACTCCCACCTTTAATGATATTTTGCTCAGACCCGGGGCCTGTTTCTGGAATTCCCGAAAAGCCATTTGTAAAAGTGTGATCCGCTCGTTTAAAAGGCCTATTTCCACTGTTAATGCAACGCGATCGTTTGTTATTGTTTTCAAAATGGCACTTTTGTTGAATGGAATATTCCGATTGGCTGTAAACTACTTTCGTCATGCCAATTTCTGTAATTTCGTGATACACGAAATTCATACATGACGTACTATGCATTCAGGGTTGAAATGAGCCTTTAAAAAGCTGGTCTTTCAACATGTTCGCAAGCAATCAAAAGGAAATGTTAAAAGCTCTTTGTTTTTGAGAGAGAGAGAGAGAGAGAGAGAGAGAGAGAGAGAGAAAGAAAGAGAGAGAGAGAGAGAGAGAGAGAGAAAGGAA
>BLFO01001586.1:540084-544449 GCA_014634245.1 Montipora cactus
AAAAATAAACTCCTCTTTTTCGGATACTCTCACAATTCCCTTCTCTTAGGGTATGCGAGAAAAAAATCGAGACACAAAGTGATAGTGGCTGTAAGCATCCTGTCCAAGTTCACGTTGGGAGCAACAATAGTTCAAAGAACGATTTTAAAGTATGATTTGTAATTCTGTAACCAATCGGAACGGGGATCAAAATCTCTTTTGTTTTTCCGCCAATTAAAGTAAAGTCGAGATTCTGGACAACAGCCAGGAGACCCGTTAAAAGAAATTGCACTGATCAGGTCTTCGTTTTTCGCCTCGCAAGAAATGGAAGAACGCTTGATCGCTGCCTACCCTGGCAACTATACAAAAAACAAACTTGGTTCTGCTCATCGCACTACTGTACCTTTCCACCCTTGCCATGCAACCGACGTCTCTGCTACCGTGAGAAGGAACCGGCAGCTATTATACCGGCTCTCGTGATTGCTCCCGAAAACGTGAGACACAAATGAAATGAAAAGACGAGAACAGCTACAAAAGAGCCGCAATTGCCGTAATAAAACCTATACTGTTTTTGTATTTAGACTTTTGGACATGCTCGGACAGGTTTGCTATCGGTTTCCGAGAAAAATCAGCAGGAAGTTGACGTCATTTCTCAGAAATCGAAATTATTGTTATTATTTGGTAATTTGAATACTACATTCAAGTTCCATATATTCAGTACTGCCCGAATACATAAAGCTAGTAGATGGTGCGTCTTTTTGAAGAGCAAGTTGTTGTAATTAGAAATACAGAAGCATCGAGTGAGAGCTGCAAAAGGTATGAATCGAGTAGTCTGTTAGTCGACAGAATGTGCTAATATTGAATTTCAGTGTTATTTCCTTGTGGGTCAAGGATGTCGTTTACAATGAAAACTTCAAACACCTGGTTCACGATATGTCTCTCAGTCAAAAAAGTTTCTACCCGTCGATTTTTAATTTGATCCACCAAAAGAGCCTCATGAATGCATGTGACTTCCAGTCAAATTAAAAGGAAATTGAATGAACTGAGAGGTCTGATTCCGACTTATAGAACTGATTTAAAAGTTACGCAGATGCACTCTCGGCTAAACTTGGTAACTGAGTTGTACTTTAACAAATATGATAGTGTTTTAGTTTAGATATGTGTCTTGCCTTCCTTGCCGTGCATGGAGTTAAAATTTATAGTAAACGAGTCGTAGGAAACCGTTGCAAGAGCGAGGTATTAAAGAACAGCATCCAAATAGGACGAGAGACAACGCAAGATTTAGGGGGCGTTCGATTGACCGTATTCCGGAATAAGAATGCGTGGAGTGATGATTCAAAACGGTCTGTCTGGCGCTTTTGAAGCAACAAGGATAGAAAAGATATGTTTAAAATAGCATTTTAGCAAGTGTTTGATAATTTTAATGTGAACCTCCGTAAAGACGAAGGATTTCTAACTTTTATTCCGTGTATTCCTATTCCGGAATATGGTCAATCGAACGCGCCCTTAAATTGAGTCAGAGTTATTGCTGGAGGACTTACGTCTTTTAGTCAAAGAAAGCCGTTACTGAGGGTGGCCCATTGTGAACCAAATAACGTATGAAGTATGTGTCTGACAGGTTATCCATTGTCTCATCCCTCACCTAGGGGCACCCTCAACGAATAATTTCGGTTAATATCTGTTTGGAAGAAAGTCTGGCTACAATTTTCGAATATTCGAACTCAGACGTTTGAGACGCACTAAGATTTTGGACATTTTCTGAACAGATTTCCTAAATGTTTTGGACATTTTCTGAACAGATTTCCTAAATGTTTCGGAAAAGTGGTGAAGGGTCTGAAGCCGATTGTGTAGAAATTTCGGTAAAACCACATTGAAGAACGCTGTAATATTACTGATTAGAAAGGGTTAACTGCGATATAATTGGAAATAGCATAAAATTTGAAGATTTACATCTTCTGTCAAAGTTTGCTTAAGAATAATATTTTAATTAACCAAGCGTCACCTAAATCTTCGGCCGGTGGAGGAAGGACGACTATAGTCGTAATGTAAAGTTTTTGATCAGGCCTGTCACGATTGCTTGAACGTTCGGAGGAGGCAAAATAAAACCTTGAAATTTCTACAGACCTCAAGTTCCCCTAGCGAACACCCGAACAGATAAATATTTTGTAGACAGCTACAATATAGTCGTAATGTAAAGTTTTTGATCAGGCCTGTCACGATTGCTTGAACGTTCGGAGGAGGCAAAATAGAACCTTGAAATTTCTACAGACCTCAAGTTCCCCTAGCGAACACCCGAACAGATAAATATTTTGTAGACAGCTACAAAACTCACTAAAAGAGCTTTTACAGCATTGTGAAAACCATTTTAGGACAAGAAAGCGGCTTTTTTCTCAGTGAAACGAAGAACGTAAGTACGATAAATTCCGCTTCAACACGTTTTTTAGTGGTCTTTAAGCAGACAGGAAAACTAGCAATCAGCGATAGAGAAATGTCTAAGAGGGCCGAGTGTTGGTTCAAAATGGTAAGCTGAAGATGGACGACTAGAGCCGGATGCAGTTTTCTTACTGTAAAACGGTTTGCAAGCCACTGTCAATAGAACGAGGACTGACAAATCAATTTCACCATGAACACAGAGAGGAGTAGGAGGGAATCTCAGAACAGGACTAGGGTTTCAACAGAAGTTTACATAGAGCTAGATCAATAGGAGGCAGTGTGGCCCAGTGGTTAGGGCGCTTGCCTTGAGATCCGGAGATCCCGGGTTCAAGACCCGCTCTGACCACTCGTTGAATTTGTTCCTGGTTGTCCCTGGTTCAACTTCCCAGCTGCACTTGTAAATAGCCAACAGTTGTAGCTGTTGTGTTCTGTTGTTTCGTTGATTGTGTTTCATTGGCTCTGAAAAGCCCCTATGGGGAGCAGTCAATTAAGTATGTATTGTATTGTATTGTAATGCTTCTTTCTCAGTGAAATGAAGATAAGTACGATAAATTCGGTATCCGCCTCAACACGTTTTTTAGTGGTCTTTAAGCAGACAGGAAAACTAGCAATCAGTGATAAAGAAATGTCCAGAAGCCGTCAGAAGAAAACATTTTTGACGCTGCTGCTTAAAATATTGGACTCGCCTTAATACATCTACGTTACGAAGGATCTTCAACTTGCCGCTCATTTTCTCATTGATCAGCCACGAATTAAGCCACGAATGCAACTGATGAAATTCACACACCAGAATTTTAACGTTGACTGAAACTGGCGAACAAGGATTAATCCAGTCTGATATAGAAGCCGCGCTCCATGTCCGTACACAAATATGTGTACTGAGTTACATTTACCCAGTCCTTTCAAATAATGTTCAGAGGCGATCGGGACGATTATATGGAAACACTACCCAGACTATCGCTGACGAGGACCTGCGCGCCTGAGACGACCTTTTATATCGTCCGGATAGAGCTGATGTTCTATCCAAGCGATCGAGGAGGTCATAGTCGCCCAGATTGTTAGAGATCGCCTGGATAGTGTTTCCATATAATCGTCCCGATTGCCTTTGAACATTAATTATTTGAAACGACTGGGGCGATCGGGACGATCCGGTCGAACATATGAAAACCAGGCTTTATGCAGCATATTTATACGAATTTCCGTATACAGTCTTTTTTTACAAGAACGTCTATGTTTTTAGTTGGGGCTGAGACTAAACGTTCTTGTTATGTTTTGTTTGCGATTTGAGTCTGAGAACGTTCTTAACATGTTCGTTATCTGGGTGGTATACTAAATATGCGATTCCAATCGAAAAACACGTACACATTGTTGATGTTGAAAAACGTATTTGAGTTCATTATCCTGTCAGACCAACAGTTTTACATTTCTTTTATCTTCATTTATACTACTCACAAAGAAAAAAAAAAGGCAAATGAGCAAAATAAAGACATTCTTGCCTGACTCTCATCCCCGGGGGAGGGGGAGGGGGGGTACTACCATATATGGACTATATAAGTATGTGCCGCTGTGAAGGGTATGGTTTTCAAGCAGTTTACTCTAGGATAGACTATATAAATCATAGCCTTTCGGTCTAGAGTAGGGTATCATTTTTCACGAACTGACCAGACTAAGGAAACCAGAAATTTCCACTCAAGAATATAAAAAAATCAAATCGGCAAAGTTTAAGTTTACGTAATTCAGCCTCAACAGTACATCAATAAATGGCTATCATGAAACACCTCTGGATATTATTAACTGTCAAGAATCGGAATTTAGACGGAAATCGGTGGGAGTTTTCTCCAGTATAGGGTAGCAAAATTCAGCTGAACTAGCTCTGGTATAGGCTAAGGGTTCCAGGGTCTCAGCGGCACATCCCCACCCAGAAATTCCCCGCAGAAATTCCCCCCCCCCCCC
>BLFO01001586.1:545591-558269 GCA_014634245.1 Montipora cactus
GTTTGCCGTTTTGTATTTGCTGGGATGGCATGCGCACTGTCGATAATTTCAGCAATTTCTCCTCTTCGAGCCCGGGGAAATCTCAAAGTCGAAGCCATGTTGAACCGGCATGACTATTCCGGGGGTGGGGAGTAGGGGGTGAGGGTAAATGGTGAGGTAAAGGTTGGTGGTAGGGGGTGGGGGTAGGGGGTGAAGGGCACCATAGCTGAAACAACCCAAACCTTTATAAAAATGCTAACTTCTTCATAATCTCTTGACAAGGTTTGATAGATTGGAAATACTTCAAATTGGTATCATTGTAAAGTAGACAGTTTAGCAATTCCAAGGATATATGTTTGAAACCTGTATCTTGCAGACAATGAATGTTATCAGGCCATGAAACTCAATTTTGAAAACGGAGAATGACATCGTACATAATTTGCTGCCCTTTCTCTCCTCCACGAAACTACCACGTAACGCGCGCGGTAACATTATCCGCGGGAAAATTGATATCATCTAAAAATAACCTAAGAGGGAATACGATGGGAATAGGGCCAATATGAGGGATTATTATATGTCTCAGATAGTACGCACGCTGTAATTGGCTAAATTAGCGGGCCGTATTCTACAGTACGGCCCGCTGTACAGCCCGCTAAATTTAAAATTTCGACAAAACATCATCTAGCGAGTTTTTCATGTCATTTCTGTTGCATAAACTTGTACTGAAAACTGTTTGAATCTTGCAAGCAACTATTTCAAACTTAACAGCCAAGAAGATTTTGTTTTTGGGATTTTGGCACGGCATTCTTTGTTTCAGCTATGGTACCCTTCACCTCGTACCCCCAGCCCCTACTCCCCACCCCTGGACAGGGCCGTAGCAGGCCCAGAAAAACTGAGGGTTCACAAAGATTTTAAGTAACTTTTATTTTAAAATTTGGGGTTTTGGGTTCGGGGTAAGCCCGAATAAAAGAAGTAAAAATATGAACTAGGGAAATGGTACGTACTGTAATTAAAGTTTATCAGTAATTCTATCCGGATTTATTGACATTTTGTTGTTTAAACTTCTGGAAGAAGAAATCCTACTTCCAACATTTTATGCTTGTGTTTTTACTTTTTGGGGGAAAAGTGGAGGGGCACTGCCGAAATAGCCATGCCGTGTTGAACACTGCACTGCACAGTTTTTGTGCGTTATTTTAAATGACGTACTCTGTCAGTTGGATGTCGCTAGGTAACGGAACTTAGACCAATGAGGCGCGGCGATTTTAGAAAGTGAATGAATATAATATTTTAATGGTATCCACGGAATAAACCAGTATGTTGCTTCTGCTCCACTTCTGATTTACTTTCAGGGTTGAAGTCACGGTCGATAATGGCAGAAGGTGGCGAAGAATCACGGCTGACCTGGGAGGATAGGTGTGGAACATATAATAAAAATTTTAAAACGGTTTTCATGAGTGATCCACGTTTATTTTTTTGATATCCCGCCGAGAATGCTGAAAGTATCATTTCCGAGCTTTTTTTTCCTGCCGTGCTCTCTTTCATTTGCCCACCACACAAAAACGTTTTTCCAGTGCTCTGTGATTTTTTTAGTGTTTTTATTTTTGCTTATTTGCCTCAATTCTCCAATAAATTCATCGTTCACCCCTTCGAAACGAGACGCCATTGTTTGAAAAACCCTAAGCCTTAAAACAATTTCTTCATTGTTGCTAAGCGACTTAAGAACCAATGAATTTTAAGTAACTTTGCCCGGGGCAATTACCAAAATTAATGAATAATGCCCTCTGTCTCAACCAAGCAGCATTTAGTAATTTTGCCTTTTATGTTATAAAAGGTAATATTTACGATATAAAGGTCGGTTTATGAGGGGGGAGAGATGGCGCAGTGGTGAGATTTCAGACAACTAAAACTGGTTTTTGCTGAATTTGCCCTTTGCTTTATAGTGAGGAGATTAGGCAGCTGATGGTGCTATCAATAATGGTAAGCTTGAAACAACAATCTCAGCGTTTTCAAAACTTTTAATCCGCAAATGCACCAATGCATGTATTTGCCAATCGAGCTGGATTAACGAATGAGTGAGAGCATACGCCTCCGACCAATCAGGGGCACCCAACGAGAATATAGTTCAAAACCACTTAAACATAGCATTGTTAAACGTATTTTAGTATTTAAACGGTAGATATAGGCATATTTTAAACTTACCTTTTCGAAAATTTCAGCCAGAAGAAAGGCTCCCGAAAATTCTAGGTGACCTTTTTAGGGTAAAAATCCGTTAAAAATGGGCAATTATTCCATTTTTCAGATGTTCGAAAATCCTAAGAGAGGTAGGCAAGCAAGAAATTTTACAACAAATGTTCCGAAAATTCTAGATCTCAAATCGTCTTCCGAACAGATATTTTCCGAAAATTGAAGTTGGGTGCCCCTGACCAATGTAACCCAGGTTCGATTCTCAGTCCCGGCGTCATATGTGGGTTGAGTTATTCCGGTTTTCCCCTCTACTCAAAAACGAACACTGTCAAATTCCACTTCGATTCGGAATGCACGGATACAATTTGAACGAGCTCATGAGCGCTCTTAAGGTGTTCCGTGGGTAAACAAATTACAATTACAGTGAAGTGCAGAAACTCATGTAACGGTCAACACCTCTAAATCCATAATTATTCATACCATTCATTACAATATGCGTAAAATCGTAAACGAAAAGAGTTTTCAAGTATGTGGTATTGATCCCAATAGAGTTCCACGAAGGAAACTGACCCCACATTTTTACCTTGCCTTGACCGAATACATGTCCTTCACCTCTCAGAATTCTATAATTGCACCAATTTCAGGGTATTCTCGACGTAGAAGATCTAAGAGGAATAGCCGATAAAAATTTTCATGCTAAGGAGTACAGTAAAGCAGCTTCAATTTACTCTATGGCCCTCGACTGCCCTATTGGCTCATTGAAAGACGTAAACATTGTTGCGGAACACCTTTGTCGTAAGAGGGCCGAGTGTTGGTTCAAAATGGTAAGCTAAAGATGGACGACTCGAGCCGGATGCAGTTTTCTCACTGTAGAACGGTTTGCAAGCCACTGTCAATAGAACGAGGACTGACAAATCAATTTCGCCATGGACACAGGGAGGAGTAGAACAGGACTAGGATTTCAACAGAAGATTACATAGAGCTAAGCCAATGCTTATTTCACGTTCACATGCTTGTCTGCATTGTGTGAAAAAAAAAAGGACGATCCATGTGCATTTATCAATCATCGTGAAAACCAATCAGCTCGGAAACAAACTCTTGATTACTGTTGTAAAACCCCTTGAACCAGAGTTTCGTAATGCTAAAGAACAGTTTCCGTTACAATGAAACAATGCTCTTTACATTTTTTTTCAAACGAACTAGTCATGACAAACAAAGCGTTCCTAAAAATAGAATTAATTGAAGAGAGTGTAGTGTAACGTGAAGTGCTAGATTTCTATCCCATATGTACCATGTGAGCGTTAGCCCTACTGATGGAACTGGGCCCACACAAGGACAGAGAAAAACTCTGACCAGGGTGGGAATTGAACCCACGATCTTCGAGTTAGATCTCCGCCGCTCCGCCTCTCTATATGTTTGTATAAACGTAACCTTTCCTCGTTCCTAAAAATGACTGTTTATCTCAATTTATTTCCACAGGGTAGATATTTGAATGCCGTTAAAGATAGTGATACAGGTATGGTATTTAAATGCTAAATTCAAATAAAATAGAGGATAGGCCCAAGCTATAAATTGCTGCTTGTCATTTTTTGATTACTCGTCCTTCACTCATAATAGATGAAATAATTTAACTTTATTCAGTTAAATTGGTCAAGTTGCTTTCACAAGTGTGGAAAATATTGAGTGGGTGTCAGTTGATCGTATAAATACTCTTTTCTGCGTGCTGATTGGTCATCAGAAACGAGAGACCAGAGTATTTAGACCTACTTCAACAATTGACTTACTGCACACGCACTGTCACATGACTCTGAAGACAACTTAAGCTCGGGTAGTTGAACGCCGGTCAGCCGCCCAAGGACTGCCCTCTATTAAGGTTGGTCACTACCCGGTTCGAGCAACTTATATTTTATAACACCCCTCTGATTTTCATTATTGTTTTAGTCTTTGTAAAAACCTTAAACAAGACGCTTTATGCAGACTTAATTTGATCATATATTAATAAAAAAGTATTATCATATCGTGAGGGAATCGATTTACTGTGGCTAAGACTGTTGGCCAGCACATGCAGGATACTCTGCTCTAACATCGACATACTACACTTTTGTTGCACACTGAAAAGTCAATGAACATCTTTTTAACCCTTTCACCGCCAAAAATGCAACTTGACACTTCTAGACTTTACCCTGTCTAACGCCAGACGATGTTACTCGTCAATGGGGAAGCTCTCGGCAGTGAAAGGGTTAAAGAAATGTTTATATTTAAAGTGCGGACTATAGACGAAAGAGAGAAATGGTCCTCGCCCTTATCTATTTAAGCAATTGTCTTCAAAGAAAAAAATGACTTGTATCCCTTTTTTTAAAGTCGCCTAGTGAGATCTGTACCTGTAAGTTGGAGATTCTGATCGTATTCATGCCTAAAATATTGATTTATAATAATCTATCTTTCTTTTCCCGTACGTTAGCTATTGGATTTGCAAAAGAAAACAACAATATCAATCTAATAGTGAAATCCCTGTTCATCAAGATTAAGGCGATAGAAAGACTTGGAGATTATGTGCAGGCACTGCCTCTCATTCTACTGTTCAAGCATTTGAAACCGGACGTAAGTTACCATAATGAAATCGAGGCAATTTTCCCCCGTTAAGGTAATTGTTTTGTCGGATCAGAAGCGCATACGCTTACTTCGTAGAAGCCCACGGCAAGAGGCAGGGGGGTGGCTGTAAGAAAAAAAACCTGAGACCAGAAGTGAAGAACTTCAGTATAAGTAAGTCAGTTTATCAAGAGGGATATTCTCCAATCTTAGATGAATTAACGAGATGAAATTCAGTTTGCTAAAGTTGTTTTCTCACTTTCTTGCATTTAAAAAAAAGTGAGACAATATGGACTCCTTACTGAAATTCTCTAGAAATAACTATGTATTAGAACACTTTCGGGCAGACAATTTGAAAAATATCTTTTCTTCTAACTTCAAGTTCAGACAATTGTTTTCTGTATTCACTGGAGGCGGCTGGTGTGTATCCGTGATTATTATATACGTACCGAGATTTACACTCGAAAAAGGATCGAGATAAAAATAGTCTCTTTGCTCTAAAAGAAGCCAGCTGATTGGTCATCCGATTTTTTTCACTAGTGAAAAACGACGTATCGACGATCTGATTGGCTATATCGTTATTTTCACTAGTGAAAAATTGTCGTATCAGCCTTTTGATTGGCTAATATGATGTTGAACTTTGGCGCGGGTGGCCTGTGCACAGATTTGTAAAGATGGCGGCCGACTGATGTATGGTTTTCAAAGTTTTTGATCTTTTATTGCTTAGTTTTCTCCACAAAAATACTTCAGAAGATCTTAAAAAGTTTTAAAAGTGCTCAAGCGAGGTATGGAAAGTAAAGATCTCTTTTGCTATTTGTTCAGGATTTTTGTTCACGATCGGTGGTTTGATAGTCTCTCGATTAACACTTTAAATACCTCGTTAACTTTATGATCTCTGTACTTATAATAATAAACAAATTACTTCATGATTGGCTCGCTTGTACGATTTTTATTACTCACTCGTTGTGAAGGATCTTTAAACTCACTCGTTCGCTTCGCTCACTCGTTCGTTTACGCGATCCTTCACAACTCGTGAATAAAAATCGTACGCACTCACCAACCATGAAGTAATCTATATGTACCGTATGCTGTCTTAAAAGCTTGATCGCCGTACCACTTAAAAGGCTTTTTCTTTAACGTCAAAAAATATTTATCCCAATAGCGATAAAGCCAAATTTCACCAAAAAAATACACTTTTTACTTGATTTGTTTCAGATCACAAAAGGGTAGCACCGTCCCTTGTTTACAACTTAATTTTGCTCAATTGTTGTGTGTGAATTGCTTTACAGTGTAAAGAGATCACGAGGACTCTGACAGATGTAAAGGAAAAGCTAAGCGAGAAGATAAAAAAGGCACGTTTTGATGTTAATTGTGTACTTTACAATTTTCTGAGAATCAATTTTTTTGACAGGTTGAACACTTTCCTGTAATTGTTTATTTACCTCCTATAATAGTTGTTCCGTTTTGCGAATTACTGGAGATTTTTTTTGACCCAAAATCACATCATTTGCCGACCTGTCCTTAATATCAGATTCGAATAGAGTGGGGGGAATGGAATTCCTCACATGCAATCAACTGTACATTTCCTTTGAGAAATGGGAACATTTGACCCTGTATGTTATGCAGGGTAGACAGAGCTGTCCGCAGATTAAAATCTGGTGTAAATAAAAAGGTAAAAAGGAATGACCTGCTATAATTTGTGCCATAACGAGAACAAAGCGGCTGTGTGAGACTTTTATCTGGTTCTTCTCTTATAACCATTTCCTTTATATTTCACTTTTGGGGGATAGAGGGACTACTCCAAGTTTTTACTGTACATGTCTTGCAACGGATGGTCCTCTTTCTGGGGGATAACGTTTTATTTAGAGTTCCAATCAATTTTTGTTGTAATTTTCGCAGGATGAGAGCTTGGTGCGCGAAGTAGTAATCACAATGCTTGAATTTGGCACAGAGGAGATGGAACGTGGAAATCTAACAGTGGCTTTGGAACATTTCAGCGAATTGCTAGACTTCCTACATTTCAAATTTCTTCCTGGAGTTCTTCTCAAGAGGGCAGAATGTTTGCTACAACTGGTAAAAACTATCAGTGGTCTTTTTATACCCTTTAATAATCATGTAAACGCCCGATACAATGTAACAAAAATTTTGCTCGAAATAGCGAAGCTCACCGTTACGTCATGTATTGTCATTTATAATGTGCTAATCGGAGATCTATTGGCTGTCGAAACAACGGATTCTTTTGTTCTGTGTTTCGCAAAATTTAAACAACAAAAGAATTTTTTATAGTCAGTGAAGTCTCCTATAGGTGTGTCGATATTTCATGGTTGCTTAGTAACTCTAGCGACATGCGCATTAAGGATAGGCTCGCCATGCGCTCTTGCCAAATGCTTGACGTTGTACATCAAGTTTGTTTGTTGTTATAAATAAATTCTGTTGAGATTTCAAGACATGGTGGCAGCGGTGAAACAAGTTAAATGCTGAAATTAAGCCCTCCAGAGAAATTTGACTTTTCCAAACCGCTCGACTGGCCAGATTCGAAGCAGAATTTCCTGCGATTTCGACTCGCGACGAAACTTCACAAAGAGGAAGGCGCCGTGCAAGTCAGTGCTCTCATTTATACAATGGGAAGAGAAGCAGAACATGTGTATAAGTCCTTTACCTTGGCTGAAGGAGATGATGCAAAATTCGACGTGATTTTGGCGAAATTTGATGAACATTTCGTGCCGAAACGGAACATAATTCACGAACGGGGACGTTTTCACCAAAGGATCCAACAGCAAGGGGAGACAGTCGAATCGTTCGTACGAAGTCTTTACGAATTAGCCGAACACTGTAACTTTGGGAACAGCCGCGATCAGCAAATACGGGACAGAATCGTCATTGGAATTCTGGATAAAGGTGTGTCGCAGAAATTGCAGTTAAAGTCGGATTTAACGCTGGAAGTCGCGATTCAAATAGCTCGCCAGTCAGAAATGGTCAAGTCTCAGGTTACTGATCAGAATTCCCTCGCATCGAAAGTTGTTGAAGAGGTTCACAGTAAGACGAAAGCGTCTAATCCACTTCGGAAAAAGGGAAAAGGAAAGACAGAGGATCCATTCTTTGAAATGTCAAAAGGTGGGTCACTTTGCAGCTGTTTGTTGGTCCAAGTCGGTGAGTGAAGTGAATAATAGTGGTGGTGGTAGTGCTTCAAATGATAGCAGTGCTGGTCGTTGGTTCTTAGGTGTGTTGTCAAGTGATTTACATCAGGATGACAAATGGAAGGTCCAGCTTAAGGTCAGTGGTAAGCCTGTGATGTTTAAAAGTGATGTTTTTGTAATCAGTGGAGAACATGCAAGTAAATTGCTGGGTCGAGAAGCAGCTTGTGAATTGGGTTTAGTCGCGAGATTAGAAGAGGTGGATGCTGAGTTGTTTGGAGATATAGGCTTGTTCAAGTGTGAGCCAGTTAAGATCCAACGGGATGAGAATGCCCAACCCTACTGTATCAACACAGCAAGAAGAATAGCTTTTCCCTTAATGCCAAAAGTAGAAGAGGAACTCAAGCGGATGGAAGAAGCCGGGTATCATCGAAAGAGTAACAGAGCCGACAGAATGGTGTGCAGCCATGGTACCAGTACAGAAAAGTAATGGTAAGCCCAGGATCTGTGTCGATCTAAGAAGGCTGAACAGTGCAGTGAAGCGTTCAAGATTCGTACTTCCTACCTTGGAAGGTATCGCGCCCAAACTTGCTGGTGCCCAGTACTTTTCGAAACTTGACGCGTCCAGTGGATTTTGGCAGATCCCTCTACATCCAGATAGTGCCAAGTTGACCACGTTTATGACTCCGTTTGGTAGGTTCTGTTTTAAAAGACTTCCATTCGGAGTCACGTCTGCCCCAGAAATTTTCCAGTCTCTAATGAGTAATCTGTGAAAGAACAGAGAAGGTTGTGAAGCGATTATGGATGACATTATTGTGTATGGAAAGTCTGCCGAAGGACATGATGAGAACTTACAGAACACGTTTCAAGTCTTTAAGGAGTCAGGACTGAAACTGAACAAAGAGAAGTGCGAGATCAAGAAAAACAAGCTAACATACTTTGGACATGTTCTCAGTGCCGAGGGTGTAAGTCCAGACCCAGAGACAGTGAAGGCGATTACGGAGCTCGAAGTGCCAACCAATGTTCCAGAACTACGCAGAAGACTGATTGGCATGATTAACTACCTTGGGAGGTTTATTCCCAACCTTGCTTCAGTAATGCGTCCAATGAGCGAACTACTAAAGTCAGATACCACTTGGACTTGGGGACCTCTCCAGCAAACTGCATTTACCAAGGTCAAAGCAATAATTTCAAGCGATACAGTGTTAGCATTCTATGATCCTAAGATACCCACTGTTGTTTGTGCAGATGCTAGTAGTTATGGGATTGGCGCGGTTCTGATTCAAGGTCCCAGTGACCAACTCCGCCCAGTTGGTTTTTGTAGTAGAACACTCACAGACACTGAAGTCAGATATGCTCAAATTGAGAAAGAGTGCCTGGCAGCAGTGTGGACATGTGAGAGACTATCACGTTATCTAGTGGGGCTTCCACGTTTCCAGCTCTTGACAGGTCGCAAACCTCTGGTACCACTGATCAACCAGAGAGATCTTGATAAAACATCATTAAGATGCCAGAGACTTCTAATGCGCCTTATGCGGCTCAATCCTCAAGCAGAACATGTACCTGGCAAGCAGATGGTGGTGGCAGATACTCTGTCTAGAAGCCCTTGTAAGTTAGGACAGGAACCCAACACGGTAGAAGATGTTCAGGCATTTGTAGACTTGTTTGAATCTACAAGGCCAGCCTCAAGTGATCAGCTTAAGAGAATCAGAGAAGCGAGTGCAAAGGATGCCCAGCTCCTGAAAGTGATGGGATTCACACTGGAAGGGTGGCCAACCCGTGTGGAAAAAGTTCCCCTCCAGATACGAGAGTTTTTTTATTCTCGTGGACACTTGTCAATGAACAACGGTTTATTAACATATGATGATCGAATAGTGATCCCTGCAGACATGCGAGAGGAGATACTGGAGCGCATTCACACAGGTCACCAGGGTATAACAAAGTGCCGCGAACGTGCTAACCTTTCTGTGTGGTGGCCGGGTATTTCAAAGGAGATCAAGGCAAAGGTGGAGTCATGCCAATTCTGTCAGGAAAGCGAACCATCACAAAGAAAGGAACCACTGATGACCACAGACCTACCTGATAGACCGTGGCAGAAGTTGTCCACCGATTTTTTTTGAGCTAGCCAGTCAGAAGTACCTAGTAGTGATGGACTATTATTCAAGGTTCATTGAGATATTAAGCCTAGTTGAGACAACAAGCCAAGTAGTCATCCAAAAGCTGAAGTCAGTGTTTGCAAGATGGGGAATTCCGGAGGAACTAATAAGTGACAGTGGTACACAGTTTAAGTCACTACACTTTGATGAGTTCAAAGCAAAGTATGGATTCAAACACACCACATCAAGCCCGCATCATCCCCAGGCAAATGGTACTGCAGAAAGTGGCGTGCGAATCGCTAAGAGGATTTTGAAACAGAAAGATCCATTCCTTGCCCTTATGGCCTATCGGGCAACCCCAAACCCAGCAACTGGAAAGACGCCATCAGAGCTGATCATGGGAAGACTGATACGTACTACACTTCCAACACTGACCAAAGTTTTAGAGCCAAAGCTTCCAAACCATACAGCAATCAAAAGAGCTGATATCAAAGCCAAACGGGGCTACAACGAGTCCTTTGACAAAAGGAATGGCGGGAGAGAATTACCAAAGCTACAGCCTGGAGACCGGGTCAGAGCCAAGCTGGATAATGAGAAGCAAAGGACCACAGAAGCTAAGGTCGTCCGTGAAGACCAGAGTCCCAGGTCATACATCATACAGTCAGACACTGGTGGTAGAAGATTGCGAAGAAATCATAGGCATCTTAGAAAGGTACCTACACCCACTTGTTATGACACATCAGGGGACGACTCCCAAATTCCGGATATCAACAGTGAGCCTACTCCCAACGTCGTCCAGGTGGAGGGTACCGACGTTCCTGAAAGCAGCAACGCCAGTCCTGATGCAAGCGATCCGAATGCGATTCCAGAAGAGAGAACCTTAAGTGGTAGACTTGTTAGGAAACCTATTCGTTATAGAGAGGACATTTAGTACTGTTAATTTTTTTTTTTTAGTTTTTTTTGTTTTTTGTTAACTGTGAACTTTGAATATTGAACAATCGTTGGTCTTACTGTAGGACCACTTATGCTTAGGGCTCTCTTTTGTTAGATTCCAGAACCTGCTTAAGCATCGTATTCAACCGATTAATTTGTTATGTTTTTCCCTAAAAAAAAAAGGGAGATGTGTCCATATTTCATGGTTACTTAGTAACGCTAGCGACATGCGCATTAAGGATAGGCTCGCCATGTTGAGATTTCAAGACAATAGGTAATAGCATCAAGCAAATTGCAAACTAAATCGACGAGCCAGGGGTTGTTCGTATCACGCATTTATATCACTCACAAGTTTCATTAGTCTTATCTGAAAAAAAAAAAATTTTGGATAAACTATCAATTCGTCATTTATATCAATAGCGCTCAAGGAGGCATCTAATCCGTAACAGTAATACCAGGTGACAGAGAAAGGAATGAGGAAGAAAGGACAATTCTGGTTGCCCTATTTCAATTTAATTATTTTTTCTTTTTTTTTTCAATCATTCAGGAAAGACATAGCAAAGCAGAAGAAGACTGCAAGAGGGGTATGCAAATTTTAAAAATGACACTCTTAAAAAGGCGCTATACTGAATGCTTTCGTTTTCCTGTTTCTCATTATAATAGACCGAGCCATTTTTTCTGGAAGCAAATTATTTGATCTGCTCGACAAGTTTATGTCGGACACATCCTGAACTGACTGCCTATTAAAGCGAACCTCCACTCTTACTAAAGAAGGGCAAATGTTTGGAATCCAATTTGTTTGATTTTCTTGCGGTCAAAAAAAAAAGTGTTTCTGTTAGAATTTTGACATCGCTTATTTTCACTTCAAACCTGTGATATCTTAAAGAGTTGTAACGTGTTATAGTCGTCTTATTGTTTTCAGACAAAGGGATTTTGTATAACTATCCGATCTACGATCACCGCTGTATAGAGGTTTTAAAAATAGCATGCTATAATGCATGGGAAAAACAAAGACCACAATACTGTAATGGTACAAAGAAAAGTCATATATTTTATTATTTGATTCCTTTGCTACCTTGAGTTCGCCGATCAACCGGTTTGGAGATGTTCGCTCATTAGGATTTCTTTTCTTTTCCCCTCGCCGATGACTGTGGAACAAACAATATGCATTGAATATTTTTTTGTTGAAGGAGGGTTTTCAGATATAAGAAATCTTCTGGCTGTTTTTGTTGTTTCAGTCCTATATTTTGAACCTGACAATGAAGAGGCCCGAGCAATGATGAAGCGAATTTCGCAGATGTTGAAGAATTCAAAAGGGATCAAACAAGAAACGGTAGGGCATTTTAACTTTTCGTGCCACTGATTAAGTCATAGGGTTTACCAAGGGAGAATAAAAAGCAAACGTATCGCCCTGCAAAACAGCAAATAGCACAGAAAAGTAGCTACAACGGGAAGCCAAAGCCAATGGCTTTTCTGGCTTTGGTCAGTGGCGTGAGAATCATGACAACTAACGATTTACCGAAGTGGAGAGGGCTATTGGTGCATTTACCGAGCCGCGAAGCGGAGAGGTAAATATCCACTGTTTTGGTACATAGATATATACTATTTAACAAATAAAGAAGCCTTGACTGTGCTCTGTTCTGTTGTAAAGCACGCAGGAAGCGGCTAGAGCATGAAAGAAGTGTAGGGGGAAACACGAGCCGATAGGCGAGTGTTTCTCCCTACTTCTTGAGTGCTCTAGCCGCTTCCTAAGTGCTTTACAA
>BLFO01001586.1:560321-574621 GCA_014634245.1 Montipora cactus
GCAAGTAAATTGATAAACAAGATTAGATTTACTTAATAGCGGAGTTTTGTCCTTTGTTTTGGTATAAAAGGAGATCTTGTTTGTTCTAGGGAGAATCCGAAATAAAACATTTTTGGAGGGTGGTATACATCTGCGGAGCTTGTGAACCAAGGATTTTGTTAATTGTTCGCCTTTCTCGCCTATGTATGATGAGGGATAACTCCGTCAAAACAGTCATAGGTAAACCGGATGTTCTTGTCAAATTTATGAAACTCGCTGAGGATGCCAGGTAACGAGAGTGTCATCTACGTATCTGCAATAAAACTTGACGGTTCCCGAGTCGATGAGTTTCGTCATTGAAATAGCTCCAGACGGCCTTAGTATCTATAGAAAAGACACGTTCACCGGTCTATACACCAATTTAAAGAGCTTCGTCCCCTGGTCTCACAGGGTAGCCTGGGTTAAATCTCACATTTACCGTGTCCTTCATATTTGTGCCCCGGGTAAAGTTAACACCCAGTTACTCAAGATTAGACAATTCCTTACTTGGAACGGTTTTCTCCGACGTGTAGCCGATGGCCTCAGTAATCGTACCAAGGCTTACTGTTTGTACAAGACCCTCTCTCAGGACCACGCCCTGGAAACAGTTAGCGAGAGTAGGATTATCTGGATTAACATGCCATACATAGGCGAGAAAGGCGAACTATTAACAAAATCCTTGGTTCACAAGCTCCGCAGATGTATACCACCCTCCAAAAATGTTTTATTTCGGATTCTCCCTAGAACAAACAAGATCTCCTTTTATACCAAAACAAAGGACAAAACTCCGCTATTAAGTAAATCTAATCTTGTTTATCAATTTACTTGCCCTTGCTGTAATTCTAGTTACATAAGAAAAACTGAGCGCACCTTGTACGAACGTACAATGGAACATGCCCGAGACAAGGACAGTGCTATTTGTCACCATTATTTATTATATTATTTAAATAAGTCTCCTGTATTTAAATGACGCACTCTGTAAACCTTGATTTGCCTGATGATGATTTTGAAGTAAATCGAACTATAGCAACAACATCCGTATAACTCTGGTGAATACCGCCATGAAATTGACTTTGTTCGGGTTGTCTTTTGTGCTTCGTTATTTGAAGTTGTCGGCTGGTCCCGGATTTTGGTCAAGTAACCTTACAGTGATAGAAATTATTTCATAAGTCAATTTCGTTTATAGAGTTGGAAAGAGTTAGGGTATCTTGTAGCAAGAGCTATTCTTCCTGACTAGCCACTGTTAGGGCTCTCTAAGTGGAAGATAACATTTGATACAGTGAATGTCCAGGTTTCCTTTCTAACATTAAAATTATTGTATGGTAACGTATTGATCCAGCTGGAAAACCGAAAACCTTAATAAAGAAATTAAACTGGCGAATCAACCAATAAAGGGGATCATCAATCTGTCAAGTGTCAGGTAATTGTAGTAAATGCCTCACGGTAGTAATGGATCAAAATGGTCAGATCACTTGGATCATTTTTATAGCCACGATATTTTCATTCCCTCGTCACGACTCTATTTCAGCTAAAAGCGTTCGGAGTTTTAAAATTGAACTTGCCTTTGTCTGTGCTGCCTATATTGGTTGCCAATCAGGCTTTATTGAAGATATTATATAGGGGTAGGATATCGGCACATGATTTTGTCTTGCTTCCATTTTGCCTTAGATAATTTAAAAATGCGCGGTTCAAGGTGGTCTTAGATGACATTTTTTCATATCGAATACGGTTTCTTGGAACGTTCTTGGCCTGCACCTTATGACGAGACGCAGCGGAGTTTGTCTGAAGTATCTTGTCGGAATGCGGGGTTCTTGTCCCCGCATTCCTTTCATACGTGAAATTCAGTATAGAATTGAATTAACGCTTTGAAAGCCAATGACGTTAAAATCTGCCTTCACGCAATCTCGGACCCAGAGTTCTCGGGCTTCTTGGTCAGCGGTTGAGCGGTTGAGACTCTGGGATAATTGACTCCATTTTCCCAGAAAACGTGGGGTTGAGGTCTTATTGCGCATGCTTGAGTTTAAACGGAAGCAGAAAACGGTGAACACTGAGTAGGAAATAAATGGCTGGTTTAAATTGTTCGAGAAACAAAAACTTTAGTCTTACACACCATAAAAGAAACTGGAAAAATGATCATTGGCTTGCTTTCGGTAAGTGTATTTTTAAGCCTGGTTTACACTGCGACATAAGCATAAGCATAAGCATAACGAAGTTCACACATGTTGCATAAGCATAAGAGAAGTGACATACGCAAGCGCAGTTTGCTCCGGAAAAGAAACTCGCTACGGAAGCGCAATTAGCTCCAGAAAAAAACTCGCTGGAGGATGGGACGAGGAACATTTCCAACATGGCGGTCGAAGAATAAATTCTCCTCCTACTTTTAATACTTTTACTTCGTTGAAGAAGACGAGGGCGACATGAGAAAGAACGAGAAAACAGACTGAAGAGGTCCTCTTGGGTAAGGAATATTTTTCGAAAGAGGAAAGAACAACGAGACTCGGAAATTTGTAACCAGGGGACCGAGAATTTTGTTTCTGGCGATTTGTCGCAGAAGCAAGGACTGAGTTGCATAAGCATAAGCTTAAGAAAATGGAAACGGTTCCTTGTGCTTATGCTTTTGCTTATGCTTATGTCACTCCAGGTTTACACAGCTTTTGCTAAATATGCTTATGCTTATGCCTACGCTTATGTCGCAGTGTAAACCAGGCTTTAGTACTAGTTTCAGCGTGTATTCCATCGTGCAGAATACCATCGTGGAAGCAACACGACACCAATGTCCTCTTCTACTACAATTTTATGTTTTATGTTTCCGTAATTCTGAATGGCATCGACAAGACCTCCTTCCGAGGATTTCTCCCCAAAGCCCAGGCGCCCAAGCTCAGTGTGAGGGGATATAAGGATTTGTATGAGAATCCCGATAAAAGACATGAGAAGATAATTTACGAAAACATTTCGCAATTAAAAAGCATTGTGGGTCGCTTCCTTCCTGTGAGGTTTCTTTTTTTTCCCAGATTCGGCTCAAATTGAGCCATTATCAGTTCCGCGGTTGTCAACGGTCACAATAAAATACCAAGGCTGAACACTCAATTCTCAGGAGCCCACCAAATGGAGTCAAATATTCCCGGTTAAAATGTTCCCCCGGCTAAAATTCCACCGTGGAATTCACGGGCAAAGGTGTTTCTTTCATTTCAATCCGCCAGTCGCGCAAGCGAAGCCTTGCCAGTGACGCCAGGCGGCTGTTAGTGTCCTAAACGAAACGATAAAACGATGAAAAAGATCCTCACGAACTTTGAAGACGACTCGGCGACCGTTGAGTTCGTTTGGTAATGAGGGGCTTTTTTTCAGCCCACTACACGGACCGTTGATTTCAGTCTGCGGTTAAAAATTCTGATCACGTGATAACTTTTTTTTGTGGCTCTGCGGTTCCGAACATACCGATCTCGTGACGCTATTTTCTGTTGCCCTCCCCAAAGAGAAAAGCACGAGACGTTGTTGACGGCGAGTAAAACCAGCCGAAGTTATTACGGCTAACCCAGGAACAGCCTTTTCCGAGGAAATAAGAGGCAGGTGGAAACTTTTCTTCAGGTTTTTCCTTTTCTCGGCCGTGGGAAAAACGAAGGACTGACGTCAGGTGGTCGGTATTTTAGAAACCGCAAAGCCTCAGAAATGTTATAACGTTACCAGAATTTTTCAACCGCAGACTGGAAATGATGGAATCCAGCTTTCTGAGTTTTTTTGCTGGCGTTCACACATTTTTCAACCGCTTGCTCTGTATTCGCATTTGTAATTTTAATTTTCTTTCTTTCTTCAGTCTTTTTCCCGAGTTCAGAGCGCTTTTTTTCTCCTCAATTAATGGCTTTCGATATTTAGGCATATCCGTGCAATTATGATTACAACGAAAAAGCTTTCAGTATGACGCGGAGTAGACTCATAAGTAAGAAATTAGTTATGCAGTAAAGTGACGCAAATAAAAACTTTTTTCCTTGGTTTGTAAAGCTGTCACCATTTCGGGTGCATTTCTCAATTTCGTGGTTTGAAAGCATCTGTTGTTCTTTGTATTTCCTTTGAGTGGATTTTAACACACTGTTGAGCATCGAGCAAATTCAAATGCTGAGTATGAAACATTCTAACTGTTGTGCAATTCTCCAAAATTTCTACTCTGACCGATTGCTTTATTCAACTAGTCACAGTGTTTGCCATAAAACGGTTAGAGCCGGAAGATCTCTGTCAAGTCATCTAACTAGTCAACAACCTCAGTCCTGGCAAAAGATATTCAACTTTTCAGATAAAACAGGAAACGTTTTTAACGAACCGAACCTCAGGAAATGGATAGATGCTACTGCCAGCCTCATAAGTAAACTAATAGGGTAGGACTGTTCAAAGCCAACAGTTGCATACCAGCTCCGATGATACGCCTGGATGCCACTGTCAACCTCATTAATAAACTAGAATTTACATTAGCGAGGGCTGTTAAAAGCCAGTAGTTGCACACCGCGACGGTTCGCCTAGATGCCACTATCAGCCTCATTAGTAAACTAGATTTTGGACCAGGGTAAGACTAGTTGAAAACTGGATGCTTTCATTGAACTCACTTCAAGTGTCGTAGACATAGTTATGCAGTAGAGATTTTAAATGTTGCTTATTTTGGCATAACATCAACACGAGAATGGCAGGTGATGTGATTGAGTATCATATTCTTGGCACTATTTAAATCTGAATAAGTTGTTTTCATCTTCTCTATTGGGAGAAAATAATCCACAGTTTCATCTGGATTGGCTAGAATGTCACGTTCTGTGGGACCTACAAAACGACAACAATTGGTGATAATTTCAAGATCATACATGTATGGTATTATGCTGAGAAACAACCTATTACTATTGCATTGTATTCAATTCTTACTAGATTTACTAAAGGCTCAAATGACAGGATCTTGCTGCAAAACGTTGACAAAAGAAAGTGGTTAATATCTATGGGACTTCTACAGAGTCAAACAGTATGTATCTGACTAACTTATAAGTCAGAGGCTTGATTACGCTACTTGTAGTGTGTTACATAATGTAAGAGAAAGCCATGCATTTACGTGTTAAATTATAGTGAATGTATGACAATTTTGCCGACTTTGAACCGTTATGATTCCTCCATTAAAGGTTCCACGGTTTCGTACAGCGAGGACACCTTTCAAAAGGCACTTTTAGTGAGATTATTTACTTGATTTCCACCGCTCACTCGAGTTTGGGTAGCCTCCCCGAGAAGAGACGCCTGGACGCGTCAGCGACAGATGTGTCTGTGACGTAAATTCAAATATAATTTAACTTAATAGTTGCAGGAAAATGGGATTAGACATTCCAAAACATTGATTTTAACAAAACAGTAATTACATAACAATGCTAAAAACGTCTGTCCGAAGTTTCTAGGTGATACGAGCTTAAGTTTGTGGTTAAACGCATGATCATTGTGAGTTTGAATTCAACCGGCGATCATCAACAAAATCTTCGGCCGCCTCAGCTCTCAGTCGACCTCATCGGCCCCCTCGTCTTGGCTGGCTTATTTCCCGAAACAGCAGCTGGTAATCGAGCCTAAATTAATCCTTGCAATTAAAATAATGCAAATTCCCGCCAATTTTGAAGCGACATGATGAGGAGATTTGTAATATCCGATTTTTTGACGTCGTGCCTTTTCCGTTGAGTGAATGATATTAATAAAATGACTAAATATATTGGGTCGGTACATTTCGCTGACCCCCAGTCCATGGACTACCCAAATGGACTACCCTGAAAATACTATTTCGAATGAATGCTGTTGATCCATGTGTAAGCAGCATCTCAAGTAGTGCTTACTTAAGCCTCAACACCCATTTTAAACAGGATTGCTCAACAGTATTTAAGTCTAAGCACCCATTTCAAAAAGGTTAGCTTTCGATTACTGTTGTGATGGCCGATTACTTCATGTAACGTAAGCTAACCTTTTTAAAATGGGTGCTTAGACTTAAATACTGTTTAAAATAGGTGTTGAGGCTTAAGTTTGCGGCTTACACATAGATCAACAGTACTTATTCGAAATAGTATTTTTAGGGTAGTCCATTTGGGTAGTCCATGGACTGGGGGTCAGCAGAGCACTTCGCTTAATTCTGCGTCTGCAGAGCACTTTGCTTAATTCTGACCAATTCCTCTGGAAAGCGCCCGGGAGCTTACTTCTGGAGAGAGATTTGAGGAGACAATCTCCACAGTCTTTGTTGCTTAACCAGTCAATATAAAACGCAGACTACGGACTGCGGACCCAGAGAGTATAAAATGCAGACTGAATGCTGCGGACTGGGCACAAAACGCGGACTGAGTACAAAACACTGTGAAAAGGGCAAAGAACAACGAAATGGCGACAGGCTGATGACAAGAATGAAACGATACGACGACGTTGTGTATAAAGACGCGGATTGTTTTAGGCTGCTCAAACCGACGATCAATAGTTCAAGGTTTTAGTTGGAATTGCAAAACGGCTTTATGTCGTATTTGTCTGAGGTAAGACACGAAAGTAATTAATTTATGGAGTCCTTCGTGGGTCACCAGCTTTATGTTTCGAAATCAAGAAACTGAAGGACCTCAGTGGGAGATGCCATTGTGATATTTAGACATTGTGATATTTTTACCTATTCGCAAAATAAATGTTTTGTTGCGAAAATGAAATTTTGAATTTTTTGTTCCCTTCCCACTCATGATTGAGTGGAAAGGGAAGTATTAATTCACATGCTTACCAAATGGGTTATCATCTGTACCCCGCAATTTCACGAGAATTCTCAAGCCTGTTTATGCTTATTTGCGATCCATCGGGCATATTTGTGTGGGGCACCTTGATGACTCTCTATTCACTGGGCAGAATTGTTATTCTTGCCACAGAAATGTGAGGATAATGTTTGTTTGTTTCAAAACGTTGGCTTCACGGATCGCATGCACCCTGAGAAGTCTGTGGGATTTGTACTTAACATGAGAGTGACCCTCACTGAGACTTAATCTAGGGAAGTTAGATCTGCTTGTGAAAGATTACTGCTCCTTGTTTCAAGTTTTCCAGCTGTGGGGTTTTCTAAAATGCATTAATGTCAAATCAAGGCACTCCATACAAATAACGGCACTTTCATTACCCAGTCCAGAGAAGAGTTGACGTGGTTGGGAAATAATACTCTGACTGGATCAAAACCCCTTTGGCCATGCGAACCCTGACCTCATTTAAAAAACCGATGCATCAAACGTAGGGTGGGGAGCAGTATGTCAAGAAACCTCTAAAGGGGTTTTTGGAATTATGAGGAACAAAGAAATCACATAAATTATCTTGAACTGAAAGCTGTTCTTTTGGGATTACAATCCCTTTGTGTTGACTGTAGTGGGAGACACATACTTGTTCAGTCAGATGATCTACAGTATCATATATAAATGCAATGGGCGGCATCATATCCTTACAATGCATAGCAACCATTGTATGGGACTAGTGCATACGCCACAATATTTGGCTTAGTGCCCCTCACATTCCAGGGTCTGACAACATTCCAGCAGAAGGGAAATCTAGAGCACCAAAAGAGTCAACAGAATGGTCATTATCTCAACAGATGTTCTAATGCTGTACAGACACGATGGTAGATGTTTAAAATTGACTTGTTTGCCTCTAGACTTATTGTAAGATTGCAAAATATGTGTCATGAAGACCTGACCCTGGGGCACAGTTTTTCAATGCCCTTTTCATTATTTTTATGTCTTTCCACCTTATTAGTCTCATTGCCAAGTGTCTACAAACAGTCAACAGGAGTTCTCGTTGTAATACAAACAACACATCCCTGGTTTACACTTCTTCTTCCCCAGTCGGACAGTCTGTTGTAACTGCCGCACAGCAATGCAATTCACCCTCTCAGCAGAAAGCTACAACTACTGGCTTGCAAAGTATCAGGGAGTTTCTCCAGCAGAGAACGATTTCGAGCAAAGCTACCGACATTTTCCTACAATCACGGTCAAATGGGACCCCAAAACAATATGCCCCATATACCAAGCACATTACATGACTTTTGCTCTAAATGGAAAATTGATTCGTGCAATCCATCTAACAAGAAAGTATTGGATTTCCTGATCAGTTTGCATGAACGAGGGTTATCATACACCACCATAACACAGCCAATAGTGCTTTATCTGCTATCATTATCCCTCTTGACAGGGTGAACATGGTTAGCCATCCTATTGTCTCCCGCTTCATGAAAGGTATTTTCAAGGCAAAAATCCACTTGTGCCACGGTACATGGGATGTACATCTGGTCCTGCGTTATTCATCGGCACTTCCTGAGCCAACTCAACTAAGCCTGAAATCCCTGACTCTGAAAACAACTATGGTAATTGCAGGTGTTTCAGCACAAAGAGGACAGAGTCTGCACTTGCTAAGCAAAGAGTACAGAAAGAGGGAGAAACTTCCTTTGAGTTTGCCTTCCTGGAGCACATTATTTCAAGAATGATGCGAATTCGCATCAATGCCAAGGGGTTCTAGGGGAAAGAGTTTTAATTACACAAAGCAGACCAATATATAATTAAGTGCCATCTGTACACTTACGCACCTACCCTAACGATCAATTCCTTGGTGTTTTAACTCACCTGAAAGAATATCTTCAGAGAACGAAGTTGCTTCTAGGATGAAATGGAGGCTAATGCGGGCAAATCTTTTAACATAGAAATTAATTTGCCCGCATTAGCCTCCATTTCATGCTAGATCCAGTCCAGCCGTGAGAATTCGAAAATGGTCTATTAAGCGAGACTTACCTGGAAGTTGAAGTTTGATTGTAACTCTATAAGTCACCTACTACCCTAAGGGATCACATGCCCACCGTGGGCTAGAGTAAACCTCCCTAGCACAGTGTTAATTCATCATCCCTTTGCTAAATGGTTACAACAACACCTAGTACTAGAGAGAACGTGGTGCATCTCCTGGCTTAGCGACATTCACATGTCGAGCTTTGAAGACCGACGTGCGCATGCGTGATGCAATCTCTTGTAATCCCTTGTGGCAGTAGGTGACTCAAAGAATTACAGTCAAACTTCAACTTACAGGTCAGTCTCGTTTAATTTTTCAATTTTGAGATTAAATCTCTACTTTCACTTTCGCTAGCCCGTTCCATGTTGTAACTGAGCATTTCAGTGTACGTGATACTATTTTGACACGGAATAAGAGGACTCAATGCCTTTTTTTTTTTTAATCCGAATCTGGGCCAGTGCAATCCTAGTTTTGTTATATACTCCGTTTTTTGATACTCAGTCGTTGTTTCATACCTAGTCTGCCTCCCGCGTTTTATACCCAGTCCACAGTCGGCGTTTTATACTCACTTCCGTATTTTATACCCGGTCCGCAGTACACGTTTTATACTGACCGATTGCATTGCTTAACACTCAAAAACGTTTCCTTTAATGTAACAAGTGAAGGTTCTGTACAGGAAGAAAAGTGTAAAGAACCTTTCCGCGTTGCCATAGCTATAGGTCGTGTTCGCAAAGACGAGCTTTGCCGTTTTCATGTGATTAAAAGGAAACAAAATGGGTTGTTCTCAAATGACATTCTCAACTGAAAGAAACGTATGTTATTGGTATGTCATCAAGACTAAATTCGAAAAATGAAACGTTAATCCTACTACCCCTCTTTGTTGACAGAAGATTAATTACGGAGTAAACCACAAGTTATTTAATTCGAATGCCTCTCGGATGAGAATGCCTCACGAATGAGAATGTCTTCATTCAATGAATGCTTTTTGCTCTGCTAACGTTACAGGCTGGATCGCAACTGGACCTTTCTAACGAAGGAAGGCGAGTGGACAAGGAGGCAAGCAAAACTGTATTCAATGCCGCAGAAAAGGTAGAGCAAGGAAAACCAGTTATCGTGTTATTATTGAATGCATGCGCAGTTGCTCGACTTCGTGTTTTGTGTGTGTTCTTGCTTTCGTTTCTTTTTGGAAAAGCTTAACCATCTCTTATATTTTACCCATTGTAAGTCAAACAAGCATTTCCGTGAACAGTCTGGGAGAGGGGTACAGATTGCGGTAGGCAATCTTTCATGCATCCTTGTCATGACTGGCACTACCCATATTAGAGGCCTTAAATTCCAAATTTAAGTTTACAGTGATATACTATCCTTCAGATCACATTACATATGAGCACCTGAAAGTATAAAATCAATGCTCAAAGGTCACTAAGATGCACCAACCTCAGAGCACAATCGGGAGAGCATTGCTCTGGCATCACGCAGACGTTAGGGGATCCAAGTCCCGGAAAAGATCTCGACACAAGCTATTCCCCTTACATCCTTTTTTGAAAGAGAGAAGCTTTCTTCTTACAGTTACTAAGAACTTTTCTTAGTTACTTTGTGATCTTGACTTTTTTTGCATCAGCAGAAGCGGGGCACAGACGAAGAAGAGGATAAACTTAATGCTTCAGCAGAAACTGGTAGAAATTTTATAAATTGCCTTGCCTTTTGGTGATATTTGAGGCTATTTCCTGTAAATGTTTTTAAAGTGACATTATTTCTTCCACAGAACCTGAACAAACGCTACAGTATGATGAAGGAAAAAATGGAAAAGCCAACGAATATGGTGCGCCTTTTCTCTTCTATCGGAAAAAAAGTCTCCTTCAATGAGAGGCCACTGCTCATTTTAGCCCATTGCTGGGTCTCGTTGTGTTATTCTGAGTTTTCAATGTCTTGTGAACCTGCAACATATCATAGCCATAACTGAGCTATCAGACAAAATGGGAGCTAATCAATGCGATTTTGTATCAATTTAAGGAAAAACATGGCACTCTCAAGTTACACAGACATCTCTTGTTAGATTTACTTCTTTAAGCACCTTGAGATCTCTAAAGCATCTCGCTCTGCGTGCTCCTATGACAATTTTGACATTATAGATCACGATTTCTAGATTCCTAACATCAAAGAAACTCTGTACGGTACATATATTACTCACCTAATTTAGCGGACCGTATTCTACAGTACAGTCCGCTCTCCGGCCCGCTAAATTTGAAATCAAGAATTTTTAGCAAGTGTTTCGTTTTTTTTTTTAATGAGAAATAAACTTTTTGCGTTTTGACGCTGGCCAATCATTTGTGGCAGTTGAAGGTTCCGCTTGACTTCAACTAGTTTTCTTTCGCTCGCGCCTGATTTCCTCAGAGATATAATAAGTCTTACTAACCTCGATTTCCTGAGTCTATTCTGTATGTTACAGACTTTCGTTTTTTCCCTTGATTTATAGCCCTCCCATTATTAATGGCAAAAAAATCCGAAACTTAAAACTTCCAGGTCCGCAGTAGCACGGACCTCGAGTTCCAACTCGGCTAGTATTTATTAGCCTCTGTGATTATCATTGCAAATTCTTTCCTTGTTGTACCACACCATCCTCTATTCACGTTGAGGATGGCAGACGCATCTGCCGACAGATATCTGTTAAAGTTAAAAGTATCGAGTTCTTCTTGAAAGTTACATCTTCACAGCGACTAGTCAGAAGATTTTGTTTTGATGTTTGTCCAAAATAGTACTCATTAGTTTTATGCAGCTTAGTTCATCTCTCCTTTTATTATAGCCAAGATCGAAAACAAACGAAAGAAAAACCAGAGGAAGAAAATGAGGAAGAAAGAGAAGAAAAAAACTGCAAAACAGCAGGCAAAACATGCGTCTAGTTCAGGTAAAACAAGGAAAAGTGACTTGCCACAGCTTATGAATAACATCTTACTATCTTGACCTCGTTTAACACTCAAAGAGTTCCTTACCCTGGGTTTCGTGAAACTCAAAACTTTAAGCCTTACTTGACAAGGATTATCGATGAGATTAGACACTAGAATGTTTGTTACTGTATGTCGTTCCTGAAGTCCGCACCATCTGAACTCCCGTTTCTGCAGACCTTCTGTTTACAGTCTACAGTAAATCGCTTCTTGATTCACATTCAGTTTCCGGAAAAGTGTTTCGCCCAGACACTCAGCCGTACTTTATTTATTTGTCTCTGAAGCAGAGCAGAATTTCCTGTTGTGACTAACATGGGAACTTCGCATATGTTTGTAGATCAGACACTACCACCAAACACCCAAACCAAGTCATCTGATGACCAAATGCCAGAGGAAGACAATTCTCAAGACACGTGCTCAGTCACTGGAGACACCGACATAAGCTCGGGATATTCCAAGGTAACCCATTCACAAGACACAAGAGAAAATGCCGTATTGAAGGAAAGGATTCAAGTAGACGTCATCCCGAGTATCACTTCATCTGCATGGAGTTCCGTCACAACTGGGAGATCTGCAGCTTCTCTTCCTTTTGAAACCCGACCAAATCAAAGCAGCAATGTGCCATCTTTTAAAAATAACGCAGAACAGTCACCTGACTTGGTTAGTAAGTTTAGAAAGATACCAAAGAATGTGGATGTCGTTTGCAACCACTTCCTCATCAAGAATCGTAAGCGACCAGCGAGAGTAAATGAAATCGTTAAAGCCTGCAAAGGATGCGAGAACCGTTCAAAGCTAGAGTATGCAACATGGAATTACAGCAAAAAAGACTGGCAAATAATAAGGCCATATCCAAAGAAGGTCCCTGCTAATGTGGCGTTAAAAGTATGTCGACAATTCTCCAAGAACATCCCCTGCTTAAGGTCACCGTGCTCGTTTGCTCATGGAGAGGATGAACAGCTCATGTGGACTTTAGAAAGGGAAAGAGGTGAGTTAATTTCATTTGAATATTTTATTAATTTACTTCAACAAATGAAGTGATGATTTATTTAAGATTATTTATTTAAGAGCTGTCCGCAAACTAACATCTTTAATTTGTCTTCACAACAAATGGCTACTCTAAAGAAGGATCTAGATAGTTTAAACGACCCTTTTTAAAAGTCAACCTATATCAAAGCCAACTGATCCTTTCTTATTTTTACCATAGTTCTCCCCAGTCCACGAGAAACTCTGACTGGATCGCCTGGGAAGGCAACCATGGAGGCAACCCTTCCTAATACTCGCTTGCAATATAGACCTTCCCCTCCTGGAGTGTCAAATGGCGCTTACAAGCTATGCAGAAGGTATTTTTGTGGTTTCCATACGGCTTTAATAAGTGCCCGCCGTTGTTGCACGTTCGAAGAGCCTGCAACGGTGCCTATTGACGTGCATGGTTTTGTCCTAGTAGACCGTGCTTATCAACCTTGTTTTTCCTCACCAACAGGATGGTTCAGTTGGTTGAGCATCGGACTACACATTACTCGAAAAGTAGAGCATGGAGTTCCCGGTGTTGTAGTGCGTCCTCTGTAGTATAATCAAGGCTGGGAGGGTGAATAATCGGAGGTATTAGTTACACCAAGCCACTCTAAAATCCGAAGTTAAAGATAGATATGATAATGATAATGCGTCCACTATTTAAACACGGACGCTTATTTACATGTAGGAATCTTACTTTCTGACGAGAACATGCAAGATTTTTTAAACGGTTGCTATAATGATAACTCAGAATTTTGTTATATGATTTTTTTGTTTCAGTTGCTTCACTCGTGAACGATGCAGGTTTGGGCGAGGATGCATCTTTGCCCATAGCAGCGAGGAACTAAAAGAATGGGATCAAGAATACCGTCGAAAAGAGAGGGAAAAACGGATGAAAGAGCTTCAAGAGCACGAAGAAAATGCGTGCATTGAATTAACATCAGCAGTCTTGAAAGGACCCCCGGAAGATGTAAGTCAACAGAAAAAAAATGAGCATGTAAAAAGCCACTTGAGAGGACTGCCCCACTTGCAACTAAGCTCTGTCGACCAATATCGGTCTCTAATGAGCACCCACAGCTGTGCGTATGCCACTTCCTGCGGTTGGGTGGTATTTTAATGGATATATAAAACGATTCGCAAGTTTTAGTCTCAGCGCCAAAACCCGATTGTTGTTAATCTTGGGTTCTTTGTTGCGTAAACCTTAAGAATACTATGATGTTCATTCTCCATTAGCGCTTACCGTCCATCGAGCCACCCGGTCGAGGGGGGACGTTTCTCGAAAGTCCCGAAACTTTTCGGGCGTATTTCGGGTGACATAAAACGCTTTGTGCCTTCAAAAAGAAAACGTTTTTAGTCATGAAATTGCAATTTTTGTTTTTGCTGGTTTCGAAAAACATGTGTAAAGGTCAATTTTTCATAATTTCACGAATTGCGTCTCGGGCACAAAAAATTCTTGGAGCTTTTGAGAATCAAACAGGCCCGAGGATAATAAACCCGCCGGATGGTGATGTCATAAAACAAATGGCAAGGAAATTGTGGGCAGTCCTGGAGACA
>BLFO01001586.1:574656-577156 GCA_014634245.1 Montipora cactus
AATTACCAACAACTTGGCTCCAAAAATGTCCAACGAATAACTCTAATTCACTCCTTTTTTTTGCAATGCACAGCTTGTGCAGGATCTCGCAGGAGTTAATATCAGCTGCACTCCTCCGGAACTCAGCGTGAAACTTCAAGACAGTAATGACGTCCACCGATTCCAGTGGACATTCACCCTTTTGTTTGAGGTCAGTAAACTGAGTTGCATGGGAAAATCTTTCCAAAAAATTACGGAATTTTAAAGCTTTCTCAGTAAAGGCATTTCATGTTTACTCCTGACAGAGCAACACGATAGAGGAAAACAAAGGCCTGGTATTTATTACGGGGCTCCTAATTCTAGGGCTCCTTGCAAAGCGGACGCAACGTTGACTGCCAACAATTTCGGACATTGTTGGGTGTTACATGTTGCTTCCGTTTGCATCCCCTGTTGCATGTTGTTGCAAAATGCTGAGAGTTGCTGCGCGAAGTTTGAAACTGGACAAAAACTCGCAACCTTTCTTTTGTTCCGTGATCGCCGAAGCAAAACGCAACAACGTTGGATCTGTTTGCACAGTAGGCTCGATTATCAGCCGCTGTTTTGGGAAATGAGCCAGCGCTTACCCCCAAAATCACGCCTGGACACGTGAGGTAAGCCACTGATGATTTCTGCCAATCAGAAACTCGTCTGCCCAAATCGAGCAGGCATAAATTATGTTTTTTAGAGAATATGTCCAAATTACAGCTGCGAAGGTATTCTTTGACCCGGCCTGTGTTCGAGCTTTATAGTGCTTTTATGGTGGGAAACATTTAAGATTTCGACAACGGAAAGCGTCTGAGAAGCTTGCGGATGTTACTCAGTGTCGTTTTCTATCGCCTGAGTTCGCAAACTTCATGCCAAGGGCAAAATACGGCTTTCAAATCCATTGCATTTGTAATCTCTCCTCTACTTTGCTAATGTAAGAGCAAGCGAAATTCTTCGCTGGTAGAACGAGTAGGCCGATGAGGCCAACTGACAGATCTGAAGCGGCCGAAGATTAACTTGTTCGAAATTCAAACTTGCATTGACCATTTCACCACAAACTCAAACTCTCATCATCTGAAAACCTCGCGCAGACGTGTGAAGCATTTTTATGTAATTGCTATTTTGCAAAAATCAATGTTTTGGGATGTTTGATGCCATTTAATTTCTCCGCAACTTTTCATAAATTAAATTTTGAATATACGTCACTGACACAATCTATCGCCCACGCGTCAAGCCGTCTCTTCTAGGAGAGAATACCCCGAACCCGAATAAGCGGCGGAAATGGAGCACAGCTCTTTCAGCATTGTGGGGGCCACGCATGCGTATTACATGTTTTCTCCATGGAGATAGCAACGCATTAACATTTTGAAAACAAGACGGTAGCCGCATTTTGTAGGTTAACGGATCGTATCCTTTCCATAATACATTGCACGTCCTTAAATTGCTGGGAGTTGTTACATCAGTTTGCCCTTATTATTAGAAGCCGCCGAGCGTTTTAAAACCCAGCAGAGCTAAGCCAAATATCTCAATTTAATGTCTTATTCCTTTCTAGACCTCTTTCCTAAATATTAAAATAATCAATACTCTTGTTTCCTTTTATTTTCCAGCACAGTCTAAGATCTCTTAACTTAGGTTTGCGTCAATGGCACATCGTCTCTGTCTAGCTTAGTGGAACAATCCCTCAGTTGATTGGATTCTCAAACATAGGCCCTACAAAGATTTCTGAAAAGCCTTTAAAAAGCTGAGGTCGTTATAATATCTGGTTCTGCTAATTGCCCTGTCTCTCAGTCAGAGACTGAGTTGCTAAGGGCGCAGCTTGACGAGGTCTGACCAAAGGAGCTGTGATGCCGGCTAGGCGCTCGGCCCCTGAACACGACCCATGGATGACCTCGGAGCACAGCGTCACAGCCAGATGGAATAAGCTAGGAGTCGATTTTGCCGAGGGAGGAAATCCGTAGTGCCCGGAGAAAAACCCTCGGACTGAGATTGAGATCGACTGAAACTTGGCCCACATACGAGCTTAGGATACCACCCCGGGTCCGCAGAGGTGGGAGGCAGAACTGGGAGGCACGGCCAAACATCGGCATACTAATGTTCCAATATTAAGTTTGGGCTTTACAAGTTTTCTACTTGGGTAATATAGAACCATTCATGAACCACATCTGAGTGTTTTGCCCTTATGTAACACCAGTTTGTAACATGCTTTTAGCAATACGCTTATACACGGCAAGAATTACAATAGTACGTTAAATTTGTGTAAACTTTAATAATTAAAAAAAAGAGAGAATGCGAATGGAAGAATAGCCGCCTACAACTCTAAAACACAGCAGACATCAAAGTCATCACTGACCTCAATTACCTTTTTTTAAAATTCCGCAGACAAAGGACATAGGATGCCTTCGCCACGTTCTGCTACTTTATAAATACCACGATGTCTATCAGCTGTCTGAAATAAGCGTGGACTGTTATGAGGAGACGAACGGCTATGAAAGGTACA
>BLFO01001586.1:579656-584656 GCA_014634245.1 Montipora cactus
TTCATCCTCTTTGGTCTTATCCAATTCAACTATACCCAAATATGTGTATCCTTCCTTTTCAACCTCCTCAATTACTTCATTATATGGAAGCATTATCCCTTCACATCTAACAACTTTACTTCTCTTCATGGTAAGAATTCCACATTTTTTCATTCCAAACTCCATCCCAATACCAGTACTAAAAACATGAAAAGTTCTCACAAGTGTATCAATTTGTTCTTTACTCTTGGCAAACAGCATGAAATCATCCATATATAACAAATGATTTAGCTTGTAGTCTTTCTTTCCCCATTCATAGTATGCATTTACTTTCCTAAGTATCAACGACAATGGTACCATACTCAAAACAAGCAATAATGGCGACAGACTGTCTCCTTGAAATATCCCTCATGTCACATTTACCTCCCCAAGATCTTCACCATTAGACATCAGCGGTGACTTCCATTGCTCCATACTCTTTTTCAATTCAATCTTTCTCACATTCTCTGCAATTCCAAACATCTCCATGCATTCATTGATCCAACTATATGCGGAACAAAGTTATACGCTTTCTTATAGTCTATCCAGGCCATGGATAGGTTGGTGTGCCTTTTCTTACAATCTTTCAATACACCTTCTCTACACTTATGACCACGCTTTCTTGAAGATGTTGTTCATTCTCCAACTCATTTTCCAAATCTTTCAGCCATTCTGCCTCTCGGTTATGCTCTTTTTCAACACTCCAAATATCGCCCCAAAACCTTTTACTTTCTTCTGCATTTGGCACATCATTCGATCTTACCTCACCTCCATTGAATTCTGCATATATCATCTTCTGATCAAAATCAAAAATTCTATTTTGTCTGAATTTATTCAATTCTCTGCTCATATCTTCTTATTTTAGCACTTTGTGCAAGCATCCTTTGTTTCAATTCCTCTATTACAGTTTTCAACCCCTTACTTTTCACTCCGTATCTTTCATTTAATTCACTCAATTTACGTTTTTTCTTCAATCCCAGTTCTCCTTTTGATTCCCTTTCCAGAAAGTTGACCTCTTGTTTCAGCCTCTTTATATCTCCCTCAATCCTATGTTTCCATCTTGGTTCATTTTTCTTACTATTCTCTGCTTTCTTCAATCCCAACTGTTCTGAGACCCATACACTTGCAGCCCAGATCAAGTTATTCGTTTCTGTGATACTCTTGCTTTTCAAATACTTAATCGCTTCATTTACTCTATCTCCTTGAATCTTCAAAACTTTCTTATCTACTTTCTTAAACATAATGCCATCGCATGTTCTTCCTTCCCTCATTATTTCCTTTAATTGTTCAACAATGATCCGATGTTTTTTATTCATATCGCCTTCAGTCTCATCGATTCTATCTTCATTTGCATCATGTCTTTCTTCTTCACCTGTCCCAGCATCAATTTCCACTGTCTCTGCTTCCACTGTGACATCTTGCCCTTCCCAAAGGTCATCCTGGGATTCATCTTCTACTTGTCGCCATTCCTTCTGATTGCACTTGCTTGGTCACACACACGTTGCTCCGTTGATTCGAACATTCCCCTGTCTCTCCATTTTCTAAACATTCTTTGGCTATATCCCCTAATAGGTTTACCCTCTTCATCAAACGGCTTACTTCTGTAAAAACATTCCATCACTACCTTGTTCACTTCTTTGTTCCATCTCATTCTAGCAGTAGCAAGATGACGACCGGGTCCCCGCTGCTGTGCCGGGGAACACCTGCCGGGCGAGGGACCTTCACATCGCGTTCCAGTCCCATTCACGCCGTTATTCTCAGAATTATGATTCAACATTTTTCACTCATTTGAGGTTTTAGTGACTTATAGGTTACACAACCATCGGACTACATTTTGTCCGACCTCTAACCTTCGACCTTTCTGGCTTGGGTGACCCTACCAGGAGCCTTTGCTCCCGCCAGCATAGCTCTTAGGGTCATCGAGGTGCAGAAGCCTTCCCATCACAGCAAGGTAGTAGTCCAGAGTATTATTATTATTATTATTATTATTATTATTATCATGTTCAACCATTCAGTCTGACACAAGACAGTTTCGCGTTTAGAAAACAAAGGAAGAAGGTGCCAAGTGATGGTAGAAAAGGATTGAAGATATAAGACACCTACATTTAACTCACGACCTTGTAGGTCGATTGCCAAACTTGATAAAGACTTAAACTACATTGCCAACATAGAGTTGAACGGTTCCGATGTGTCAAGTAGGGCCGTTTAAGAGATCAGCGGCCGGTTGTTCAAAAGCCGATTAACTTAATCCAGGATAAGAGTCAACTTTCGTTTCATGTTTTAAACTTTTTGGTGAAAGTTTCTTTCGCTTATAGTACAGAAATAAAGTCCTTGGTTAATTTTTAATCTGGGATTAGCGTTAATCGGCTTTTAAACAACCGTGCCCAGAAGTATTAAGGTTTAAGATATTCGAATTTAGAGACGACGTTTCTTTGGTTCGCATTTTTTTATTGCCGTACTTACAACACTTCACCAAAAAGAAATTTAAGTTATGTCAACAATAATTCACGCACTCCCTTTCACGTTAATTGTATATAGCAACCATGATCTATTTTTCATAGATACACTCTGAATAACACACAGTTGCATGCGCAATGGAACATCTTTGATGAGATGACCGGAATGAAGTGTGCAGTCGATAATGAGCTTTTCGGAATCCTCCATCTACAAGAGGAAGATGCCTTGAGACCTGATGATGCTGCCGGACGCCTCCTCTACCGTAATGTAAATTCCGTGTGGCTACAACTGTCAGAGAGCAACTCCAACAAAGTCTACGAGGCTCCTGTTGAGAAAGTCGAGAGTGAATGTGTTGTGCTGAGACTGGCAGCCAAGATTTGCTCTGAATTGAGCCTTTATGACACCTGTGATGTTAACGTTAATGCCCAGTTCCAGTTAAACCGATGGCCAATTTGTGAAATGCACGCCTCCGTTGATAGGCTTACATCAGGCCAGTTGGAACGATTTGTTTTCCCAGCGCCAAGGGCTCCTTTGGCTGTCAGTAATGAAGTAAGTAGTGGTGAATAACCATCTCCAAAATTTCCGAGAGGATACTGATGGTTGGCTGAGTCAACATTCCAGATTGTAAAAAGATAAAGCAGTTTTGTGCTTATCATTTATCTACTTCCAGTGGCAGGGACGATCCATATTTCCCATATATCCTGATAAAATGAGAAATGCTTTTTAACCGGTTGGCTCATGATCAGTTGGTTGGGCATCGGACTACTTTGTTCAACTTCGGCCAGACCAACACTCGGGATCTTTAAATAACTGAGGGGAAAGCGCTGACTTTGAGATGATATCTCCAAATGGTGTAGACTTATAGTCTTCGCGGATAAGGACGATTGACGATAAACCGTGGTTACCGTGTCACAACCGTTCAATGTTCATAACCCTGTGGGGCGTGAAAGAACCCACACAGCTTTTCACAACGAGTAGGGCTTGGAGTTCCCGGTGTTGTGGTCAGGCCTCGTTTCATTCATTCATATGTTGGGTGAGATCACCAATGGATTGATAGCGGCTGCCAGCGGCGCCTGTATATGCTGATGTCCGGTCTCATCCATAGATTGTTTACTTGTAAAGGGCATTTGAATATGTAAATAAGGAATGCGCTGTATAAATTCATAACCATTACCAAGTAAAATTCATTATTAACATAGAATGAGAGACAACGTCACTCTTTATAAGTTATTGAACACAAGTTCATATCAGATGATACGAAAGAAAGACGCTTGCACTAAGGTTATAAGGAATTCAGTGAAGCAATTGCTATTGATTGAAGCCTGAAAATGCCCCGCTTCAATGGAATTCAAGCCAAAGATCTCTAAAAAAATATATGAATCCTCGTATCATTGAGGGAATTTTTTTTTAGATCACGTGATCCCATGACCATACCTAATGAAATTAAATATCTATTTTCTCATTTCTATTGAAACGCTGTCTGAGCACATTTAAATTACATCCATTTTTACACCTTGTGTCCCATTTACTGTCCTTCATAAATATTTTAGGTCTCAATTCGTTGGCATTGGCTTCTAGATAAGCGACTAAATGAACGTCAAAAGGACGTCATCAAGAGGATAGCTCTTCGGGAGTGGAACGCCCCACCCCTTGTGGTCTTTGGCCCATTTGGTACAGGAAAAACGTTCACTCTGAATCAAGCTGTCCGTCTTCTGGTGCAGATGGACAAGTCACACAGAATCCTTCTTTGTACCCACTCAAATCGCGCAGCTGATATTCATGTGGAATTGCTACATAAGTACCTGACGGAACAAAACGGTACACCAGCAGCAAGGCCATTCAGAATATATCAACCTATGAGAAGGTATTCACCTTCAATATAGCTTGAGAGATGTGCTCGGTGTTCCTTAAAGGGGCTATGTCACTTTATTTTAGGGTTTTCAGGGGAATTATTGACTTAATCACGATTTTAAAACTCGAAAATGGTACTTTGAAATTCGTTTACTGATAAAATTATCGTTACATCACAAACACGATGATTCTGAGCATAAAATACTTTTATATAACCAGGCGATTTGCTGCGGTAAATGTGGAAAACGTACGGCCAACTTTTTTCAAGATTACCTAAATGCAATCGGCTTCCCTTTCCTTTTGCTGTATTTCTGTCATGTCTTTCAACAGCTTTAAGTGGTTATTGCAACGTTTTATTCTACTTTTTGGGCATCTTGGATGTCATGAAATTTCGTCATTTTGCCTGACATAGCCCCTTTAAATATCTTTGCGAGGGCGATAGGTTAAGCCTGATTTGTTCCCGTGAATGGACTCAATAAATTCAAAATACTTGTTTTATATATGTCCTAAATTGCACCGCGCACCGGTGACTCAGTTGGTTGAGCACCGGGTTGTCACGCGGGAGGTCGTGAGTTCAACTCCGACCGGACCAACACTCAGGGTCTTTAAATAACTGAGGAGAAAGTGCTGCCTTTGTAATTACATCTGCAAATGGTTAGACTGTATAGTCTTCT
>BLFO01001586.1:589656-615620 GCA_014634245.1 Montipora cactus
AGTTATGAACTCCATGGCCAGCTGACGACCGTAAATAATACGGCTGCACGCGCACATTTAATTAAATAGGTCGCATCTTAATTTTTTAATTCCACGAATCTCCAGTTCATACCTTCACACTCACGCTTTTACAGCCAAAGAGAACAAGAATGATAATGCATAAATGTACGCATTTACGAATGCATGGATTGATAGATGGATGGATGTTGAACGAACAAACAAACGATTAAGTGAACGAGCTAACGATCAAAGGAACGAAGGAACGAATGAATGACGTCTCGTAAATATTGAAACATTTTATTTGTCATTTAAAGGTCCAAGCTATTCGAAATAGACTGAGAAAGGACAGAGCTTTTACGGATGTGAAGGTGGACACAATCCATAATGTCCAAGGTAATGCGAGCATGCAGATGTTCATACTTCTTTGTCAAGTTCGAAGACAATAATTTACTCCATTTTGACCGACTAACAGATTCGACTGTCAAAATCCTATACAATAGGCGGAACTAGGACAGAGAGATGAAGTGTCCTTTTCATGATTAACGAATCGGGGCAAACATTATTTCTCGAAATTGGTGGCACATTCAATATGATTTTATGTGGAAACAAAAGCAAAATTTTCCAATAATTCTAACACCCTGGATCAGAGACAAAGACAGCGACAGAAAAAAAATTTACGTGACCAAACTAATACTAAAGAGATTAATCATCGCGCTTACGTGAAACGGCAAAGGCGAAACGGTGTGCTTTTGCTTGTCATAAAAGAATGAAAATTATGTTATTCTAACTCGTCTCTCTCTTTTGAAAAGTTACTTGACACCTGCTGCTAAATCTCTCCACTGAAGCAATTACGCCCTGCGTTATTTACTTTACTTATTTTATAACAGGGGAGGAATTTCGAGTGCTTTTTATTAGCACCGTCCGTACATTTCACACCTGCAAGCCGCAGGAGCAGGAGCTAACGGAAAGTGGAGTTGATCGACAATTGTACTGGGAATTTTTGACCGATCCAAAACTATTGAACACAGCGGTCACAAGGGCGAGATGTTTGGTGGCTGTTGTCGGTGATCCCGTATCGCTTTGTACCGTTGGAAACTGTCGCATCATTTGGAAAGACTTCATTAAAAGATGCAATCAAAATCATGGACTCTATGGTACAACAATGGCTCAACTTGAGACCGAAATAAACGCCGCCATCGCCAGCATTCATCTCAACCCAGATGCACAGTCGTTTGTTCCAAAATGTTCATCAATGCCAGCAACAAAAGTTGACACCAGCCCATGTGAAGAACACAATGCTTTCAGTTGTCAGGAAGCTGTTGAAACAACTGGAGATGAAGAAAATGGTTCAAATGTTCTCCAGGAAAGAAAAGAAGAAGACAACGAAATAGATGTTGAGCAGAATAGGCAAGACCGGTCATGTTCCACCATGGCTGCCAACGAGCACCAACAAGGAAAAGGGGAAAAGACTGAATTCCAAGATGAAGAAGAGGGAGAAAGTCAGGCTGAAAAGGGGAATTTAGAGATTGAGGACCTCCAAGATGACTTTATCGATGATGAGACTTTACTTCCCAGAGATATAGATGAAATCATTTTAGCATTTGTAAGAGAATGCGAAAGGACCAAACAGCTAGACGATGATAGGAGAGGAATGTTTCAAGATTCTGAATTCCCACCTCTAGAAGCTTCCAGATCCAAAGCCCTCAGAGTACATTCCTCAGAGAAGGTGCAGTATCACTCATTTAAAGCGATGGGGGAATTGACAGATCTGTGCCCTGAAATCCGGGTTGTCAACGGTCGAGTTGAAGTGCGTCTTACAAACCTCGGCCTTTACAAGTCTCCCTCCAAAAGGGCTCAGCGAATTATAGCTTCTGCAAAGGAGCAGGAATTCTTAGATCCTACTGTCCTTTGGGAACTTCTACGAAAAGAACCTCAAAAGTACATTGTCTGCAATCTTCGCTTAAGTCCTGAAAATTCCCAATTAGGATATGCGGAGGTTGAAGACACAACAACTCCGGACATCCAAATCAAGGGAAGAGTTCGCCAGGCCTTTGACAGAGACAAGATCGTCTTAGAGCTTCTTAATCCTACCAAGACAGACAGCTCAAAGGTAGATGAAAATGAGCGAAAGATCCAAGGAAAAATCGTTGGTAAGTGCTAATTATTTCACGAGACTAAACCGCCGATAAAATATTACCAAAAATCAATTTGAGTATTAGGAACGCATATTAAGAGGGACCCTAAGAAACGAGTTGCTATTACCGGATGATACCTGAAAAAGACTATCGCTGAAAATTAGCATGGGCACTTTCATATGCAGGGCCGTAATAATGTAAGGTCTGTGTAAGACGGAAGTCCTTACTTAACTGATTTGTAGAATGGAAGTGGGAAGAAGATTTTAAACTTAAGAGTAGACACAGATACTTCATCAACCGAGCGTTAAACATTTCATTTCTTGTATGTTCATGAGCTACTAAAAGAGAATTTTCTGGCTTTTAATGACTTCTTACAACATTTCACTGTAAAAGAAAACTTGTTGCTTCTTCTTTCGATTTGAAAAATGACGTTCGAGAACGTCGAAACAACATTCGTGTCACATTTTTAAATACGCAGTGATTGTGAGGGTCACCCATGGACCTTGGACTCTACGTAGTAGCCTCGGAGCTAACATTACATATTAGATAATAATTAACTGGTCATGAATTTCTTGTTAACAGGGGTTCTAGAACACATCATAAGTCCACATGAACGCCAATTCGTCTGCACTACAAATTACGAAAACCCTACCGTGATGGTGCCCATCAACAAGTCGGCCACAAAACTGGTAAATCTTACAGATAAGGGATGTGAAGGTATACCGATCTACAAGAAAGATAAAAATAACAGAGCCACTAAGGTCAGAATATTGAAAAGAGAAGATGTACTCAGTGGAAAGTTCCTGTTTGTTGTGAGATACCTTCAGTGGAGACGAGATTGCCTCTACCCTTTGGCCATGGTAGTTAGGGAATTGCCTCGAGGAGAAGACTTGAAAAGTAGCATGCAGATTTCGTACGCCGAGCGTGGAATTAGGAGGGCTTTCAAGAAAGATACGTTGAAATATGTGACGGAAAACTTTCCATCCAATTGGTCCATTCCTAAAAAAGAGTACTCCAGTCGCCCTAAGGTTGGCGAAGCCTTTACTATCGATCCTCCGAAGTCTTTGGATCTGGATGATGCCCTGACCATAGAGGAAATCTCGTTATCCACCTTTCTAATAGGAATCCACATTGCGGATGTCAGTTTCTTTGTTCAGCCAGACTCTCCACTTGATCAGGAAGCATTCTTGCGCTGCACATCATATTACCCTGGTGAAGAAGAAGAAAACATTCCCATGCTGCCACGAGAGCTAAGTGAAAATCACTGCAGTCTTTTACCAGAAAAGGATCGTCTGGCAGTGTCTGTTTTCGTGACGCTCGACGAGGAAGGAAGGATCACCAAAGAGCCAAACGTGAAACGCACGATCGTCACGTCTTGCTGCCGCCTGAATTACACTGAAGCTCAAGGAATCATAGAGAAAAGGGAAGAGAGCATCAGAAACGTACCTATAAATATTGCAGAAAAGATCAGGCAGTTAAGCTCACTCGCCCAGAAAAGAAGACGTGAAAGGTTGGGAGACAGTGCTTTTGATCACTGGCAAAACGAAGGGATTGAAGAAAGTTTTGAAGCACATGAAATGATCGAGGAAATGATGCTTCTAGCCAACGAGGAAGTTGCAAAGATTCTTTCAGAAAAAAACTCCGACTTGGCGCCTTTAAGAATTCAGCTGCCTCCCAAGGACCACAAACTGGGTGAATGGATTGAGAAGCACCGTAAATACGCCGGATTATCATTTCATTATGCAAAAGTCTTGCAGGGGAATTCACAGTCCGTTAAGCTACTGAATTCTGAGAAGACCGCTGTCAAAATCCAGAGCTGGGTGTGGAGTGCAATTTATCAGGCTGTGGTGTCCTGTGACATCGCCAAGGTTTATAAACTGATTTGCAACGAAGCGAACCACCCTCAACTTGCGGCAGCACGATCCCATTTCCGACGGATTCAGTCCGGGGCGAAGTTTGTCTGTGAAGGTGACACGCCCCCTGCAAATATTCAGCACTATTCACTCGGTATGCGATCTTACACACAGTTTACGTCCCCAATCAGAAGATACATGGATATCGTAGTCCATCGTCGTCTTCTCGGTTTGCAGTCGGGTAGCCCATATGGTGGAAACATGTCAAAGGATGAGATTTCAAAAGTTTGTCGCCGCTCCAATTACATGCACGAAAACTCGCGCAAATTTGAAAGGGATTGTAAAAGGATACGTATGGCATCAAGGCTTCAACAGCGTTGCCAGGAAACGCGTGTTTTTATTGAATCAATTGATCGGAATTCCACAAGTCTTCATATTTTAAAGCCAGAAGACGATCACCTCGCAGGGAAACAAAAGCGGTTGCTCCTAAGTCACCTCAACCCGGTGGAGCTAAAACAACAGGAAGACCTCGATGTCATTCTTAAGTGGAGGTTTAGAAAGTACAAAGCACCAGATTCCAACAGCTCTTTTAACGGGGAAGGTGACGAAACCTACTTTCACACTCAGGATTCGGTACTGGAAATCCCTTCCGATGATTGGCTTCGTATTATGGATGCTGTTAGGTCAAACGAAGATAGCAGTCTTGCAACCATAATCAAGCAAATTGACGCTCGCCTGAAAATCAAGTCACCATTGCGTGAAGTGGAAGAACCTCAAAAACCCGCATTTTCTGACAAAGTCGGGTCTTACAAGCATCCTCATTTCGGCGACTCTGCTTCTCAGTTTTCCAGCGATCCAAACGCTCATTATTATGAGAAGACGTTGATAATGAAAAAATACGATTTCTTCCCTGTGCAACTCTGCCCTCATATGATACGAGGAATTCTGGTGCCTGATATTCAGTTGTTCAAGGTAAACCCGCACCTTAATATCTGTATCGAGCACCGAAGATACCCACGCGAATCGTTTGCACATACAGCTCGACACCAGGCGTCTAGAGAGCGGTATGAAACGATTGACGAGTACATTCAGGCTTGGAAGCCTGTTCTTGCGATGGAAGCCGCCACAGGGGCTGTCAAGGAGAACGACGGGTTCGTTATTGAACAAGTTAGCATCGAATGGAAGAAGGAAAAAGGTGTTCTCCATGGCACAGTATCTCTTCCAGGGTCCTACTGTCGTGATCGTCAACTGGAGTTTCATCCCGGGGATCTGGTGTGTGCTCTTGTCCCTTATTCCAAAACGGAAACATCGGCTTCCAGTGAAGATAGAGACAAGGTGAGTTCAAACCAAGGTTACCGCAAACATCTCAACGGATGACCGGGTATTCAAATCGAGCCTTTTTTTCAAATTAATATTGCACTTCATGTCCTAGTCGGGTATTATTTAAAGGTTAACGCGTAAAAACCATGATTTTGAATAAGCAATCATCACATGTTTTAGTCTCTGCTTTGAGCAAGTTGTCCCTCGATCGCTTTGCCGTGCAAAATGTGGAAACTATAGAGGGTTGCGTTTTCATTTTATTTGTTTGTTTTTATTTTCGCGTCGCGCGCTACACGGATAAATAGGGGGGTCAATTAAGCAAGGACGGCGAGGACGGCTACCAGATCGCCACGAAGCAATAGACTTAATAATAAACAAAAGCAAAGGCTCTGCACGCCCTGCACGTGAGTTTTATAATTACAAGTTAGCATATTTCTTAGTCGTTCTCGTTTTGACAACGACGTGAATTGACCAAATTTGAGGTTATGAGGAGGCCGCGAGCACCTGACGATGAAGTCTCGAATTTCTCTCCAAACATCCACACCGTTTTGTGTCTGGAACGTTGATACACACTTTCCATGCTGAACGACTTGCAGTAATAGCAAAATTATTACAAAAACGGAAAATGAGCTTTTTTTACAAGGTTCTCGTAGCCGTCGTCGTCGTCCTTGCTTAAGAGCTTCTGCCTGAGAGACCGGGGAAGACTTGGAAATGAAGGTCAGCCGATTTCGCTTAAAATTGGTACACAATGTACTTATGTCGACTTATGTAATATGCCAAAGTTTCAGCTTCAACGACTTGTTTTTAGCCGAGTTCTGGATATCAGCCCTTCAGGGGTCCCCAGAGGCTGATTTTCAGTGCAATTTTGGCCACTTTTAAATCTCTCTTTTAGCAACATGAAATTAATTTCATTCAAAAACAAAACCATCTTTGTAAAGCCCTATTCTTAGGCTTTTATGGCTGGGAACATTAGCTCATGGAAATTTTTCGCTAGCCTGTGGCTGTTATCACAACTTGGTCATATCTGAAGCATATGGGAAGCAACCGGAAATGGCCTGTTTTTCAGACCAAATATTTTCCATGCCCATGTTTTATATCTTGAGGTCTTAGTATCCCTGCAAAGTTCAGCCCTTAGTTTAGTAATATCAAGAAAAAAATACTAAGGTTGAGGCTTTTTACTAAGAAAAAAACTTACGAGAAGATGGCTAACCACGCCACTTCCGGTTAAAGTTTCAACAAAGCGTGTCTGCAAAAATCAGCCATTTAATTTCGATTACCTTTTTCCTTCCAAGTTATGTTTAAAAGAGACTCTGAAGTTAATTGTCACTGAAAAGACTTGCCGTTAATAAGAAATTTTTATGTGATTGTTTTAGGACCGATCAGATAGTGGTCCGACAGCCGTTATAAACTTCTTGGAAGAAGTCTTGAAAATTACGGACAATAGAGCCGCTGCGAAAACTCTTTATTTACATAACAACACATCTCTTGCCGGTAAATCACAATGCAAAATTGCATCTTTTTCGTCCACACTGCAATGTTAAGTTTATCTCCTTTTTTCAACTCGTTCAACGTATCACGTCTGTGGCCCGTAGTAATGAAGCGCTAATTAATTCAGGACATAAGCAAGCTTTGTAGCTCCATTCAGTAGTACTATAAACCACCTATTTGGGCTTTAATATTTTCTGAAGAAAAAAAAACTTATCGGTCTCTTTAAATGCAACCACAACATCTGTCGTGACACTACTTGAGAATCGTTTTGAACCTTTAAGAAATTTCGAATATAATTAAAGCTAATCGTCTAACAAAAATTGCAGTCACTCTTCCAGTCTATTTGCAAAGTGTCTGGATAAATTCACTTACAAAAAACGCTTACCTGGCTTCACTTTTACAGACATTATCACACGGACTTGGGGGTTTTTTATGGCACCCGTAGCTGTAGATCACATGAAAAAGTAAGTCTTTATGGACTCACGCTCAATTGCTGACCCTTAACTCTGGTTTCGGTAATAAGAAGCAATCTTGGCGGTAATCGCCCTGGAGGGCCATTATGCATGCTGTAGGTGATAAGGTAAGTCGTCACAAGGCCTAGTGCCCGCTCGTACCTGCTGGAGCTTAAATTTGTTACTGCTCTTCTTTCCTGGACAGGAAATGTAATCTATTACTTTAACTAATTCAGTAAAATTAGTTTAATTAATAGATCGCAGATAGTTTCTTTTCTCGCAAATAAACAAAGCAGCCGGAAAGGTGTCCACATTCTTTTGAAAGTGCTGGCCATTTATTTCTTCCTCGATGCATTTTGTTGATTTAGGACAGATTAACGTCCACATTACATTCGGATTCTACACAAAAAGGAACTGGCATAGGGCGTTAGCGGGCTAGACTCTGGATCGGGCGGTCCTGGTTACTAGGGCGTTGACATGTTGTCTTGGGAAGGCAATTTTCTTTAACAGTGCCTCTCTCCACCCAGGCCCCAGTTGTTCAAACGATGGATAGCGCTATCCACTGGATAAATTACTATCCAGCGGATAAACAATAGGAAAACCAATTGAGTTATCCAGTGGATAGTGATTTATCCGGCGGATTGCGCTATCCATCCTTTGAACAACTGGGGCCAGATGTATAAATGGGCACCAGTGATTATTATCGTGTAATAATGTCTGTAAAAGTGAAGCCAGGTAAGCGTTTTTTGTAAGTGAATTTATCCAGACACTTTGCAAATAGACTGGAAGAGTGACTGCAATTTTTGTTAGACGATTAGCTTTAATTATATTCGAAATTTCTTAAAGGTTCAAAACGATTCTCAAGTAGTGTCACGACAGATGTTGTGGTTGCATTTAAAGAGACCGATAAGTTTTTTTTTCTTCAGAAAATATTAAAGCCCAAACAGGTGGTTTATAGTACTGAATGGAGCTACCGTCAAAGCTTGCTTATATCCTGATTTAATTAGCGCTTCATTACTACGGGCTACAGACGTGATACGTTGAACGAGTTGAACAAAGGAGATAAACTTAACATTGCAGTTTGGACGAAAAAGATGCAATTTTGCATTGTGATTTACCGGCAAGAGATGTGTTGTTAGGTAAATAAAGAGTTTCGCAGCGGCTCTATTGTCTGTAAGTTTCAAGACTTCTTCCAAGAAGTTTATAACGGCTGTCGGACCACTATCTGATCGGTCCTAAAACAATCACATAAAAATTTCTTATTAACGGCAAGTCTTTTCAGTGACAATTAACTTCAGAGTCTCTTTTAAACATAACTTGGAAGGAAAAAGGTAATCGAAATTAAATGGCTGATTTTTGCAGACACGCTTTGTTGAAACTTTAACCGGAAGTGGCGTGGTTAGCCATCTTCTCGTAAGTGTTTTTTCTTAGTAAAAAGCCTCAACCTTAGTATTTTTTTTCTTGATATTACTAAACTAAGGGCTGAACTTTGCAGGGATACTAAGACCTGAAGATATAAAACATGGGCATGGAAAATATTTGGTCTGAAAAACAGGCCATTTCCGGTTGCTTCCCATATGCTTCAGATATGACCAAGTTGTGATAACAGCCACAGGCTAACGAAAAATTTCCATGAGCTAATGTTCCCAGCCATAAAAGCCTAAGGATAGGGCTTTACAAAGACGGTTTTGGTTTTGCCTGAAATTAATTTCATGTTGCTAAAAGAGAGATTTAAAAGTGGCCAAAATTGCACTGAAAATCAGCCTCTGGGGACCCCTGAAGGGCTGATATCCAGAACTCGGCTAAAAAAAGTCGTTGAAGCTGAAACTTTGGCATATTACATAAGTCGACATAAGTACATTGTGTACCAATTTTAAGCGAAATCGGCCTACCATCATTTCCAAGTCTGCCCCGGTCTCTTAGGCAGAAGCTCTTAAGGACCTGTAAGCAAGGCCGACGACGACGGCTGAGAGAACGACAAAACAATAGGTTTAATTACAAAAACAACAGCTCTGCACGTCCTGCACGTGCGTTTTACATTTTGATTTGATTTCCTTGCCGTTCTTGTCTTGACAACGACGTGACTGTGGAAGACGAGTGCACCTGAGGATGAATTTTCAATGTTCTCTCTAAATATCCACACCGTTCTCACCAATTATATTCTTCCAAGCCGAGCGACTTACCGAGCGGAGTTATCGTAAAATTATTACAGTAACATGAAATAATATTTTTAGACAACGTTCTCGTTAGCCGTCGTCGCCGTCTTGCTTAAGATTCCTATTAATAGTAACACAACGCAAATTTAATTCTGTGTCAAGGAAAAAAGAAGTATAGGGGGCATCAGAAGTAACTATTTGATTAGGGGTGGAAACTTTTCTTATTATATGACTAGCTCCGTGAGCGGGCAAGATGAACCAAATCGCGCGCTCTGATTGGCTACCCGAGCGGGCAAGATGGAGCGATACTGCCCGCTCGGGATTTCTCGCTTGGTCCCGCAAGATCAAAGATCATTTTTTGGTGTTTTAAGTCATATAATAAATCCTTTATTGACCAAGATTGTTCGGTCAAGATGACTGGATATTGGCCTCGTTCTTTTTTTGCGTGTTTATGGACCTCGACTTCGTCTGGGTCCATAAACACGCAAAAAAAGAACTTGGCCAATATCCAGTCATCTTGACCTCACGCTTGGTCAATAACCCATACATATAATATAATGCAATCTATATTCATCATGATTTTAAAAAATCATGTACGGGAATGATTAAAAATCACAAAGGTAGCAACTGAAAGTCTCGTATATTAAAAATTTAGTCAAGTCATTTTGTCTTAATTGACGTGAGCGATTTGACGATTTCTCTCTTCAAATGGTAAAAACCTCCTAAGTGGTACGAAAAGGGACTGCCCGTAGTCTACTATTCATTGGTCTGTATTTCCTTGGAAGCTGAAAATTGATATTTACGATATGTACAATACTTTAGTGACATTTTTGCCTATTTTTTTCAGATGTCTAGAAACTGCTGCGATGAACATCAACGCGGTTCTGACTTCTGGGTAGGGCACTGCATTATTAAAGGAGCAAAAGAAGTAAAGCAAAAGGTTAAAATCACAATGAACCTTCACCAGGCATCTTCAAAGGAACCAGACGGACTTATCGACGGTAGCAGTCACAGGAGTACTCTTGAGATTATCCACCGAATTCTTCCTCAAAGGTACAATGTAAGCCCACTTAATTGGGGTGATAGGCACTTTAAAGGGAACCTCCACTCTGACTAATGAGTAACTGTAAACCGAACAAAATAATGTTTGCAATCAAATTTGATCGACAATTTTCAAAAAAGTGTTTGTATGGAAAAAAGTGAATTTTAGCATCACTTACTTTCACTTTCAAATGGCCCAGGCGCCGCCATCTTGAATAATTGCGACGTGTCGTGGTTGCTCTATTAGTAGGGAGCTTACGAAACGAGGACGACGACGGCTACGGTATGAATGGGCTGGAAGCGTAAAGAGACAACTGAAACATTCATCGTCTTGTGCTAACGTCCTTCACAGAACCTTGAATTTGGTCATTTCACGTCGTCATTTAGGAGATGACGCCAAAGAAATGTATCAAAATTTAAACGCACGTGAAGAACGTGCAGAACCATTGTTTTTGCTCACTAGACCTATTGTTTTGTAGCGTCGTCGATGCAGTCGGCGTCGTCGTTTCGTAAGCTCCCTATTTAAACAACAGGGCAACCACGATGTGTCACAATTATTCAAGATGGCGACGCCTGGGAAATTTGAAAACCAAACTGAGCGTTTTTGAAATTTATTTATTTCAGATGCAAACGCTTTCATTGGAAAAATTGGAAAAAAAATTTATTGTAAAAAATATATTATGTGGCTTAAAGTTATTTTCTTGTTTTAGTGGAGGGGTGGCAGAAACATGCTATTTTATGAATTAAAGCCATATTCTAGAAGCTTAAATACCGTAACGCCTTTTCGTTAATAATGACTAGAAAATAATGGTAAAGCTTCGTTATCAAGAAACATCTTAGTGCCCTGTAACCATTTTTCATTACCTGCAGCTTTGGATGGCTAATGGCTTAAAATTTGACAAAGTTACCCACACTTTGGGGGAACTTAAATAATATGTATCAAGTCAAGTCAAGTAAAGTCCTATTAGTTCTAGGAAGAACACCGGGATTAAAAATATCAACCTGTCTTTGGGTGTGCTTCGAAGAACAATGGGCAATAAGCAAATTTGGTGACATCATAATGTAAGCCTTCTGCCCAAAAGAGAACCCTGCACCTTTCAACATATTCTAAAGCGCCTCTGTGATAAGAAAAAAAATCACTTCCCTTTTTTTCTTCAGATTTTGAAAGCGTGTTTGCTTAACACCTGACTGGCGAATTTTTGAGCTTTGATTTTTATCCAAAGACCGTTTACGTTGAGTGTAAGTTTTGTACTTTACGGTCCGCCATTACTCCAATCAAAACTGACCGATTGGACCTCAGGGGATTGGATGCATGGAAAATTGACGTCAAAGGCTCACTAACTCAAAATTTCAGCGTGTAAATGCAGCTTATTATAAATGCAAAACGCGAGTTTAAAAGTCTGAAAGCCCAAAACTCCCGAGCTGCATATTAATTCTGCGGCGTACACACGCATTAAACAAGTCAGCCTTTGATGTCATTTTCTCCCCTCGAACCCGCTCTCTACAGAACATAAAGTTCGAAATAGCGAGCCATTTAAATAGGGAAATTCCCGTTGAAAATAACAGGTGTCTTTTAGAAGTCAAGGCTTAGTTAACATAGTTTTGAAATCCAAATAAGACTAAGAATTGATTTTTTGGTCACAGGGGCACTTAACGACTCAGCAAATGGGTTTCGAATTTTGTTGTTGTTGAAATTTGTCACCATATTTGAGTAGCTATTGACTGCCTTAGCATTCTGTAATTAAGCATTTAAATGCTCTAGAAAATGCCGAAGCGGTAAAAGAGGCGTTTGATTATTTCCGGCGTTGAAATGCTGCACCTCCCGGTCATTTATAAGTCTCCCTTGGGACTATGTAACCACATAGTCACATTAGCACTATATAGGGAGCTTAAAGAAACAACGTCGGCGACGGCAACAAAAACGGCACAAAACAATAATATCATTGATTAAAAGAGGAAAAAATAATCCCGCTACACTTGCTGCACGCATTTTGGCACATATGTTTGCGGTATTCTGTAAAACAGTGACGTGAAATCACCAAATTTGAGGTTTTGACGACAACGTAAGCATACAAGAGAGAATCTTTCATTCTCTATTTTCACTCTCAAACCAATTAATCGTACCAATTGATTCTAAGGATACTTCGCCTATATTGTCGGACATGAACGAGATGGAATAATCGGGAAAGGCATATTATGAAAAAGCAAACTTTACGTCGACGTCGCCGTCGTACATCTTAAGGTCTCTTCTCTGTTTGCGTAAAACGACAAACGACAGAACGGAGGCTGCTGCTCTTCATAAAATACCAGAAAATTATTTTATTTTAGCTCTCCAAAGAAGTGACAAATGAGCTAAAATCAAACACATTGCTTTGATTTTTGGCAGTACAAGCTGCGGCAAATTTCAGCGTTGTTTTTGGCCTTTGCCGTGAACGCGATACTTAATCTCTCTTACTGAGTATCTCGATTATTCACATTGCTGATGAACTTGGCGAGAATCGAACGAAATATCCGATAAGTATTTTCATCTTCTCGAGTTTTGGAATTCTTTTAAGGATGGTGCCTACTAATTCAAAGGTAAGCGGGAAAAGCAGATCTTAACAAATCATAGTGTTATTGAAGTACAAAACGAAAATTGGGGGTAGTCACGCATTTTTCAAAGATATTAATTAATCAACAATGTTTGTAAAAAGCTTTCAAATACAAAGCAATTCATGGCGTTCTTTTCCAAATTGAAGCTTAATTATCTCTGAAAAATGTAGTTAATCCCAATTTTCTTTTTGGATAGCAAGAGCACTTGCTAAGTTCTGGTTTCTCCGCTTAGTGTTCAACCGCGCAAAAATATCCCTGTATTAGTAAGCGTCACTCATAGGAAACCCGAGCATCTCAAGATGCGCAGAACGTATGCGCAATAACAATTGTAGGCACCGTCCTTAACGCTGAAGCGGCTGAGGTTCACTAGACTTCGTTTTGTATTTAAGACGAATGTATGCAGCATTGTGCACCAAACTGGAAGATTCATCGGAGCTAATTCATGCCATTTGCAAAGGAGAAGAACCAACAGAAGGTAACATAGACGGCAAATCCTGAGACATTTATTGTACAGAGGACGGAGATTGATGAGTATCTCACTGAGGACGTCGTAAGATTTTGAGAACACTATTTCTTGTCGTTGTTACGTTAAATACCATTTTTGCATGAATCCCGTGAGCCTAAATACATAGTTCAAAAAACTTTTCTACATTAGTATTTTTAAGTCTTATTCATGGCCCAGTAATTAGTAAATGAGCAAGAAAAGTAAGATTTCAAAGAAAGGAATAGAAAAAAAATAAACATCACACCCCGCCAAGGTATTCGATTTTTTCCGTTGTACGTTATGCTAACAAAACCGAGCTTTTTACCAAAATATTTAACATCTTTCCCTTTCACATTTTACAGAAAAGTTTCGGGCCGAGATCCCTTGCAACTTGTCTTTGAGACAACATGGCTTTAAAATATTAAACCAGTTTCAAGAGGCTGCCGTGAAGGAGGCTCTGTCCAAGCCATTTACTCTTATTCAGGGTCCCCCAGGTTAGTCAAATATGTTGTGCCTTAAAGTTGGTGATAGAAGAAAAATTAACTTGACAAGGTTAACCCACGATCACTTGGAATCCCGACTATAGATACAGTTATCGATGGACCGGTCACTAATGCACCAGTCAATGTAAATCTCTCTCCCCCCTCCCCCCCACCTTCCAAACGCCGAGACTAGACTTGAAAATCGCTGAAGTGAATTGCGAAGTGCAGTCGGTGAAGCGGGAATTCATAGTGTTTCATTTATTGGTAAAAAAAAAAAAAAACGTTCACTCAAGGAAGCGGATTGTTGTCACCAAACTGTCACCTTACTATCAGGGTAGGAGTTCTTTGTTATTGACTCGAGTTGCAAACTGAGCGGATAAAAGGCACACCAACTCGACAGTGAACATTGACAGGGCATCCTATTGGCCGGTAAAACAATACGCCAGAGAGAAGGAAGGGAACTTCTCTGACAATGTACAACAGCCAATGACATCTAGGCTTAACTGACAGTCGACCAACAATATCCCGACTTCGTTGACCAATCACATCAACGACCATCCAGTGTTTATTCCATCTACTGAGATTGCACAAATCATTTGAGTGTGAAGATAACTTCGGCTCAGGTTTCGAAACAGGCTGTCATTCAATGACATCCTAAACAGTCCTTATCCGATCGTACTTCACTTTATCATGAATGTTCCGTTACTTTTAAATTAAAGATTTTGCTCTTTTTATTGCCAAGGAGATTCGAGTTGACATCATGTGCGTTGCATTCAATCAGGTACTGGTAAAACAGTCACTGGCGTACACATAGCTTACTGGTTCGCAGAAAGAAATAGAGCTTCGAAATCGTACAAGATTTGGGAAAAAGGCCAAGGACAAACGGAAGAATCTCCTAAGGCACCACCTCAAGTAATTTACTGTGGACCGTCAAACAAGGCTGTGGATGTCGTCACCGGTAAGTTGTGCTTCTTCAGTTTGCTGTTAAAGGGAGAGAGTATCACGGTATTGCGCATGTTCTAGCCATTGCGAATGTCACTGTTTATAAGCCAGTCGGAAGCGTACGTGTAAAAATTTCTCGTTTATAACAATCACTAATGAGCGAGGGGATGAGCAAAATTTTCACACGTACGTGTAAAATTCTCCCCAAGAATTAAAACGTCACTTCTGATTGGCTTATAAACTGTCACATTCGCCACGGCTACAGCATGGGCAATACTGTGATACAATCCCTTTAAAAAAGAACTCGGCATTCATTTTATTTTAAAGCTCAGCAGTTTATTTAAATGAATTCAAAAATTTTCAAAATGAAAGTAAGCCCTTTAAAAATTTGTACATTTATTCAACGTTTAAACTAATGCAATTTACAGTTCCTAAAGCACTTCTTGAGTTGGTGGGTCAATTTTTCATGATCAGCAAGAATCTTTCTTAACCTCAATGGTAGTGAACCATCGGAAGAGATACGAAATATCAGTAATACAGGTGTTTAAACACAACGTGATTACAGTGCAGATTGACGTTAGGTTCTTGTCATAACGTCATGTTACATACTTACGCCTTATGATTGAGGAATCCAATAATTTCGTGAACTTTGCATCCGCGAGACATCGCGAGATCATATTAGAGAATGCTTGATTCATGGTAATTCTAATTCTCTCAATACACAAGCCGACATTACAAATAGGAGTTCACCAGCAATCACATCTCCCTATAAATATCCTTTCGACGAGCGACATAAAACGTTACATTTTTTAATTACAAAATTATTTACAATACATATTACTTACAATGCTGATCGTAATACTGACAAAACTACTTACAACCCTACCAAAAGAAAGAGTATTAACAGCACCAAAATGAAACCAAAACACCAAAACATTCCGAGGACCCGCACAATTGTGCCTTAGAGTCTCTTTTATTTTATCATAACGCCGTATGTCATGTTCAGTTTCATATTTCAAACGCGCCGTAAATTTAAACCATTAATATTTGGATTCCCTTGGTTCCTTCTGCAGTTCCAAATGTAAAGCTTTGCGATAAGCAGGAGATAATTAAGTAAGGGGCATGGCTAGACGTTAGTTGCTTCTTTCGCAGTCTTGCTTCGTTTGAATAGGCTTGGAAGGCAGTTGCTGCATGTTGTTCCTTGATCCCGGTTACGTGTTTGATTTTTTCATTCGTTGGATCTTGAACATCTTACAAGAACTGGCTTCCCGTCATATAATGGTGTCGTATAATGATATTTTGCATTTCGGCTGTGAGTTCCTATGTATTGACATGAGCGTGTCTCGATGCGTTGCCTCTACTTTACGATGTTTGGATAACTTTTGATTCTGCTGTGGTAAAACATCGACACCTAACCAACTTCAAAGAAACTGTTCTGTTGTTGCTATTGTTGTTGTTTTGTTTGAATTTAATGACAACTGATGCGCAGGTCTTAAAAACCTTCTCCTTTTATCCTTTCCTTTCTTCTTTATCTTGTGAAGATTGACGTTTCAAAGCAAGGAGTCTAGCAGTTATTTTGCTTTTACTCCGCGTCTGAAACATGCTAAAAAAGACCTGCTTTTCAGCTAAGGCAGCATACACTTTGAATTATTGTCCATGCGAGCGCGTTTACTTTTTGCGGAGTCCGTGTTAAAAAACCTTTAAACCGCATCTGATTACCACCTCAACAAAATTCATCCCCGAGTCTACCCCACGCTTAGATCGGTACACTTCCGGCCGGATCAGGAACCGGGGTTCGGAATGCGGGCCAAAATAAGATCCATCGGTTGACTGTTGATTTTGTGAAACGATGACTGAGTCAAATGGAAGTGAACCGATATCTATGAGTACAATTAAAATTTTAATCAATAAGAAAGTAAAATTACTGGATTTGAACTACGGAAACGCAGAGCTTCCGAGAAAACGGTGTGATGTCTTCAGTGTTGTTTTCTGTCCAACTTAAGCCTTATCTGATAGGTTGCTGTGCGTGTTCACTTCTTGTGTTTGCCCCTTCTCTGCCAAATGCAACGGTATCTCTACGACATCGTTTCAAGAGGAGTATCTTGCGAAATTCTCGTCTGAAAGCGGAGTTCATTCCTGCATACACGAATGGGTTTATTGTGTTGGAGAAATAGAAGAGAAACATACACAAGAGTTCGACATTTCGAGGCATTTTTTCCTCAAGGAAGAAACGCCGTAAGATTACAATTATCCAAAATGGTACCCAACATACCATGAAGGCAAACACGACTGCAAAGAGGGATTTACTGATATTTATTTCGTGCCTGCTAATGCCCGTGTTAACGCCTTGCTGTATATTAGTTGAAAAATTTTCGTTGTGCTGGCGTATCATCCTCCCGACTTTTCGGTAGCAGGAAACAGTTGTTATCAGAGGTGTCAAAAAGAAGAGAACGAGGACAATGCAGTAATGAATCTTTTTCCCAGCATAGCTGTGATGTTCAAGAGAACACTGTGCATAACCTGGTATGAACCGATGCTCTTGCAAACCTGCAAACCGCGGAATTGCAACATAGCAAGCAACAACGATCCATGCAGACGTGAGGAAAGCAATAGACTTCCTCTTTGAAAACCATCTCCTGTATATCTCGTCTGGCTTGCACATCCTCACGTATCGATTCACGGCCGTCAGACCCATCGTTACGGGGGAAACGTATATCACAAACAAGCTGAAGAAAGCGTGAAATTGGCAAACCACGTCACCGAAAACCCATTTACTGGCTACAAGCACACCACAAACGAAAGGCATCACGAAAATGGCGGACAGCAGATCGCTCAGTGCTAGAGCAACAATGTACAAATTAGTCGTTGACCGAAGTCGAACGTTCTTGAAAACTGCGATGCAGACTAACGTGTTTCCTGTTAGCGACAAAATATTTAACGTCAATATCGAGAAGACTTCCACAACGGTTATAAAGAGGCTGCGAGTACTCATTTCATCGGTCATCTTAGCGCGACTGCAATGAAAAATACCATCTAAAAACAGAAGGACTTTGTCTATACAATAAATATTTACCACAATTTTAAATAGAGCAGTCGGTTTTGTTTGCCACATGTCTCGTCAGCCAATAACTTGTCGTCATTTCAATGTCTTAGTGTCTAAAGATTTGAATTCTTTTTGACATCCGTATCCCTATATCGAAATTGTTTATCTCCTTCATTTGTTCAGAACCATATCTGCTCTAACTTCAAAATCACATGAGCTTTTGCTAGGTTTCCCGTGTTGTTGTTGTTTCTTTTCTTTTTCCTGACTCCAAGTATCAGACACCACTGCACTATCAAATTAGGGTATCGTATTATGTACACAAGTTAAACACGTTACCACATTAATAATAACATGCAGAGTTTCAAAACACGTCTAAAGAATAGATGATACCCAAATAAATTTTCAGAAAAATTCCTATCTGAAGTTAACTTCATGGATAGAGAGAGGTCACTTAATTGAAAACAAAGACAACAGCACAGAAAGGAAAATATTGCCTTTTGTTATACAACACCACCCGGCTTTACCTAACCTCAAGAATATATTAATGGGGAAATGGCACCTTATTCAAAACCAACCGCACCTTAGAGAAGTGTTTAAGGAGCCACCCATACTATCATATCACAAAGGAAAGTCGTTAAAGGACATTTTAGTCAGAGCTAAACTTTGAAGGCACAGATTTTAGAATCGCCTTGCGGACGGCAGGAGTCGCGCAGGCCCGTCAACACTTTTTAAACAAAGAAACTGGAAACAATGCTTATGCAAAATCTTGGAGGGACAAACAAAGAGTATTATTGTATTTTCTGATATTGGCCAATTACCACTTGTATCTTCCGAAGTCGCGCCAGCCTGACGACAAAGACCATTCTACGGTGGCAGATGATGGAAAAAGGCATCCCAGGAGATGGTAAGATGGCCAGAAATCAACTTGACAAGATAAACGCCTATTCAGTTGGGGCCTCCAACTGAATAGGCGTTTATCTTACACTAGAGAACCTCCTGGGATACCTTTGTATCGATGTCTATCAAAGGTATTTGTCTATTTGTCATTGATTTTCTTCCTGGACAGGAACCACTCTTTCACTGAGGGCGTCGGTGTTCGATGACAAAATGTCTGGAAGTCATAGTCCCAGAACAGCTTAGGCTTGCCTTCTTTTTACAGGACGTGCTCGAACAACTTATCAGCTACAGTGTCGCTCCATACTGGTCTGAACCAGTGTTAAGTTGCTGATGAAATGTCCAACTTACCAATGGTCGGTATTCGTCTCGTTATCTTGACGTTTCCTGTATATACAAACGTGCCTCCCTCTGGATGCCTTGATTTTGCGTACAAGACTCAGATCGCTAACTACATTTACATTTTCCTTTGAAGAGTATCTAATGAAGATTCCAAGCTTGAAAATTCTGCGAGTCTACAGTGATCAAGTCGAGCAAAAGGAATTCCCTATCCCTAACACTCTGAAGCCAGCAAGAACTACACGTAGTGATGACGAACTCAAAATTTCCAATGAAAAGGTCAGGTCAGTGTCCCTTCATCACGTGATCCGCAGCCCTGGTTGCCGGTTTGGGCAAGATTTGCGACAATTTGAAGAGGAATTTGCCGCGCAAAGAAGAAGAGGAGAAAACATTGACGGGGAAGAGGCCAAGAAGTATCGCAAAGTAATTAAAATAAGTTTGGATAATATTAAGCGGGAATTAAATTAAATCTTCGATAAACTTAGAAAAAACAGGTATCATTTTTGTCTTGAGCCACCCTGCGAGCAGAGCCTCCTTTTGTCTTTTTCTTTACTGAGGAGGAGAAAAGTAGGCTCTGCCCGAATCGCGTCAACTCTTTGAAGCCGCCGCAGCCCGAACTTTTGGACTAGTCAATCTTGTTTTCTCTCGTCAAACCGGTTATTCCAGTGCGAGCGCCTGTTTAGTGACAAAACCGATGGTTATAATTGAGCCCGCTGTACCATGAAAAACCAAGATGGCGGCGAGATCTGGCATATTTGGCTTGGGCTCGACACTGTATCCTGGCAACATGCAGCGCATATTCAATAAAGGTCTTACTCGATTCATGCAGAGCCTTTCTCGAGAACGCCAAAATCGAGCAAGCAAAAGAGGCTCTGCTTGCAGGGTGGTCTTGAGCTAGCTTCTTGATCGAATATTGTTCCTCTTCACTTTCTGCAAGAATGTAAAAAGGTTTAAGTTTCAGTAACCGTGCTAAAATTCTTTGAGGTTGAAGTGGACAAAAATGTTTCTCAGAACGTACTGCAGAATATTCATTTTCAAAGTGTTAATGTATGACAAACTTCATAGTTTACCTGCCAGTGCATAGATCAGGGCCCGGTTGTTTAAAGGCCGATTAACGCTAATCCCAGATTAAAAATTAACCAAATGCTGTTCAACGCTGATATTTGGCAAAATTTTACATTAGAGGAAGTCAATTCTGAAAAACAAAAATAAGCAAAAAAATTTTCACCAAAGTTGAAAACATGAAACAAAAGCTTCCGCTAATCTTGGATTAAGTTAATCGACTTTCAAACAACCGGGCTCAGAAGTTGCATTCAATGAAGAGAATTCCCAGTTTCACAAATTGAAATTGTTAGATCTTGTCGACGTAGTGAATAGATAAAATTACCTAACCATAAATTAACTGAACCCCTCTCCACTTAACAGTTCACAGGCGACAACAATAAGAGGCTCGAGTCATCTTAATAGATCTTAAAATACCATAATACTCTCTGTTTGCCCCCCCAAATTTTGAATAAGCGTTGTTTTTGTTTTCTCTTGGGACCATTGTAAGTCCCAAGAGAAACTGGCAACAATGTTTATGCAATATTTGGAGGGACAAACAAAGAGTATTATGGTATTTTCCGAAGTGGCCTATACGTGTTCCATTGTTGGATCGAATCATACAAAATACAAGTTATTGAACTAGCGTGAGGTCCGTACTGGGAAAATATTGGTGTCATTACTTTTTTGCAAGTTAGTCCATAAACTTGCAAAAAAGGAACGAGAGTGAACAAGCTAGTTCAATATAGCCCTCTTGCGCAGATTTTTCTATTCCTTGAGTATTGCCTCCTCGCCTGCTTCTGTTAACGGTTGTGGAAAGTAAAATTCGTACTGGAACTCCGATATGACTAAATACCAAACCGTGATTTCTCGGCTTCTAATTATGTCCGAGAAAATGGAAGCAGAAAATGCGAACAGTTTGGCAACCTCAATATCCTGTTTCGTGGCCGGTCTATCTTAGCGGTCCGTATTGCCAAATTCGGACCGCTCTGAGAACCAATCAGAATTCTCTTTCTTACCTCGGACCAGTTTGCCTGTACAACAACTGACTGGTTGTAGATTAACAGTACACTTTCCATTTATTAAATTCAGCATCATCTCGAGGCTCTGGGGAATAAACTCATATAAATCCTTATATTTATTCCACAGAGCCTCGAGATGTTGTCTTTTGTTTAGGACTGAATTTTCATATATCGAAAGAAGGCCATTGAATTTAACGTTTAAACTTTTGCTTATTTTAACTCCCATGCAGCTAATCTCACAAGCAGAGCGATGGGCTCTTGAGAAGTCTGGCGCGCAGATTATACTTTGCACATGCGCAACAGCTGGTAGTCCAAGGATAATATCCTCGTGTGATAATATCCAGGAGTGCATTGTGGATGAATGTGGCATGTGCATGGAGACTGAATCTCTCGTTCCCATCACGTCCTCAGGGGCTCGACAAGTGGTTCTGATTGGTGACCACAAACAACTGCAGCCAGTCATTCAGGATCACGTAGCAAAAACACTTGGTTTGAGTGTGTCCATGTTTGAGAGGCATTCAAAACGGGCAATGATGCTAAAGCTGCAGTACAGGATGGTAAGAACGTTGTTTCTGGAACAGTTACCTCCTTCCATTCATAAACAATTAAAAAAAACCCATTCAGGACTCTAGCGGTCGCTGAATTTTGCCAATGTTAATTTAATTAAAAGGAAAAGGTCAACGAAATTGAGTCGAGCGGCGGGCTTAACCGAAAATGGGTGAGGAGTAGGGTCCGTCCAAAGTTTCAACAACCTTCCGGCTCATTTCAAGTTCTAGGATCCTAATCACGGTAAGACAAGGATCTTGGCATTACGTTTTGTCTTGTTATTTTAGCACAAAGGTATTTGCGAATTTCCGTCCAAGCAATTCTACGATGGCGAACTTCAGACAGCTGACGTGGTAAAAGCACGCGATCCCAGCCCGATCACCTTTTGGCCCGCGATGATTCAACAGCAACGTGATATTCCTATTGTATTCTGCCACGTAGAAGGACAGGAAGAATCCTCACCCATAGCAACCGCAGAGAGCAGCGAAGAATCCAAATGGAACATGAAGGAAGTTCAAAAAGCGGTAAGCAGAAGGAAAACTCTAACATTCATGATTGTACCTGAGGTGTTTTTATGAGTTGTGGGGTTGGTTGGTTGCAAGATTGAGGCTCTGTTTATTCTTTTTTTTTTGTTCGTGAGCAAACAGATGATCATGGGAGGATAAGACTAGCTCTGGAAGCAGAAAGGAAAGACTATAGCAAAGACAAATGTTGGTGCTTTGTTTGCGTTTCCAATATTCGTCCGTCCTTTCAGAAAATCAATCAATAATGCATGTATTTATTCATTCAATCATTCAAGCAATTATTCCTTCATTCAACCAGAAAAATTATATGAGTCAAAATGACAAAAACCCTAAGCCTGCAGATTTGACCCTTTTGTGTATGTTTTAGGTTTTCGTAGCGAAACATATTGCCAATCACTACAGGCCACAAGTGCGCATGTCAGATGTGGTCATACTGTCACCATACAGAGAACAGCGAAGTAAAATAAGCGAGCGACTGAAGGGAGCCTATGAAGAAATCTTAGTCACCACTGTAACAAAGAGTCAAGGTAAGGTATATTGAACGATCATATTTCTGCCAGTTTTGCCAGTTAATAATGAATACTGTAAGTTTTCGGCACATTTTTATGTTCGAGTGGAAGACTAAGCATGACCCTCGAAGCAAGAGCCTAAACGGTTGACGAGAATATTAACAACTCCTTTCTGTCGTGTTCAGGCGCAACTGTTGCTATTAGACGTGGATCCCTTTAATAATAATAATAATAATAATAATAATAATAATAATAATGATAATAATAATGTCAAGGCGGCAAGTAGTGTGGTCGTGTTCTAGCCGCTCTGTTAGAAATATCGTTTCACGTGAAAGCAAGCCAAGCTAAGAGCACTAGTACACATCCTAACAAGTATTTAGATACTTTGGGTACTGTCGAACCGAGAAGGGAAGACATTAAGTGTCTCTAAGCGCAAGAAATTAGCTTCCTTAGTTTGGATTAGTTTGGTTGAACGTCGTAAGCAATGGAATCGAGAGGTGCACAGCCGCAGCGGCAACAACAACCGCAAACAAGGCGAAGAACCAATTGGACAGAGGAAATGAACTCAGTACTATTGGGTGTAAAAAGAAAGCGAAGTTGATGGTTGAAATGAAAGACCCAGCGGTAATGGTTGGAGGGCGTAGGAAAGGGCCGGTATATGGAGGTTATGAAGGAACTGTTTGATCAAGCGGGCTATGAACACGTAGGGTTCACTCGTCAAAATCTACGAGATCAAGCCGCGCATTTAGAGAGGTCGCTTGGAAATGTCACAGGGAATGTTTCGAGCAAAGCTGGGAGGCGCCGAAGGAATGAGTTGGAAAGTTTGATGGAAGGGAATGAAATGTGTGAGAGTACTCAAGTCTTGGAGAGTGAAATTCATTGCAATATTATTGTCAACACGCATACGGACCAAAATGCTAATCATGATGAAATGGATTTGCATAGCCGGCACGCAAACCAAGAAAACCCCGCGGGACCAGATAACAGCTTGTTGTCTGAGGGAGCACTCGAGCTCATCGAAAAATCAACTCAATTACTCGGATTGGTAAACGCGCATCCAGGCGATTACACGGGGCGTGAAATTGACACCAGGACCAAACAAAGACCGTCCAGGAATGACATCGATAATATCAATAGAGCTGTTACGCAGTTAATGAGCCAGAACTCTATTTCACCTATTGATAACCCGTTTGGTTATTTATGGCTGGCTAACTGCGTACTGTATTCAACTGTGGCCGCGTTTCTTCTTCTGAAGGGATGGAAAAAAACCGAGAGCGCAAGGCGAACCGAGGAGAAACGGCAGTGATAAAAGTAAGAAGGTTTTTGAAGAGTTAGCAATGGAACTTCGTAGGAAGATATCCATGGCAAAGGCGGAGTTGGAGAGGTTGCTAGAGAATAGAAAGTTGACAAAGAAAGGGAAAAGAAATAGAACCCTGCTATTGCAAGAGTGCAAAGTAATATCAGCTGCGGAGCTGGTAAGCTACATGGAAAAGAAGAAATCACAGGTAAGAAAGTTAAGAGCACAGAGAATCCGTGAGGTGCGAAATGAAGAGGCGAGGTCGCTAAACCAGCAATTCACTCAAGACACAAAACAAGTTTATGCCAAGTTTGCAGCGATGTGTGACGGCGACGTAGAGCGTCCGCGGTACAGAGTGGTGGATAACGGTCACCATGGCAACGGTGAATGTTTTGATGATATTGAAGCTGCAAGCAGTTTTTGGCGGAGTCTCTAGGAATCGAGTGGGACTGGAAACAAAGATGCTAATTGGATGAAAGACATCAAGGAAGCGATCGCTAGCCGGGTGCCTCCTCCCTCCGAGGAGGAATGGGATTTGGATCCTACAATCGCAGGTAAAATCATGCGTAAGAAGAGAAATTTCAGTGCCCCTGGACCCGACAGGCTCGTAAACTTCTGGTGGAAAAGGGCGACATCGCTACGTAATGAAGTTACACAAGCATTCATGGCTATCTCAAAGATCGATGAAGAATACCCCCAGTGGTTTGCTGAAGGCAAAACAAGCCTCCTCCCAAAACCAGAAGAGTTTTCCTCAGAGAATCAGAGGCCAATAACTTGCCTTAATGACCTGTACAAGTGGTTCACGTCTTGTGTTCAAGGACCAATGGACGACCATCTAGGAGAGTATGAGCTAATGGAGAATGAACAGACGGGTGCTAAGGAGGGGAGAAGCGGGACAACAGATAACCTACTGATCGATAAGACCGTAACACTTGACTGCCATCGTAACAGGCGTAATCTAAGCATGGCCTGGGTCGACGTCAAAAAGGCCTACGACTCTGTTGATCAGAAGTGGCTTAATGAGATCGTAAAAGTACACCGGTTTCCCTCGTGGATCTGTAGAGTTATACGGAATCTTAGTGCTTGTTGGAACACCAGGATTGCAGCGAATACAAAGCAAGGGCGTGAAACATCTGGGCCTATTAGATTTACTAAAGGCCTCCCACAGGGGGATGCCCTGTGTCCTCGTCCTTTTACGTTATGTCTAAACCCTGTTGCCTGGCTGCTCTCAGCTTCTCAGGGATATCGCCTATCCAAACCCCTGGAGACCAAAGTCGCGCACCTGTTATGCGTGGACGACCCCAAGGTATTTGCTGCGTCCGAGGTAAGGCTCAACACTGTTTTACGAGCTACTAGTACTGCTATGCAAGACATTGGCCTGCAGTGGAACCCAAAAAGTGTAATGTCATCCACATTAGAAGGGGAAAGCAAGTCGAGGATTCCACAGATCTCAAGTTGGATGAGGCAACCCTGGTGAAGAACCTTGAAGCTGGGTCCAGCTACAAATTCCTGGGTGTGAAGGAATCTACACTGCAAGACGAAAAGCTGTCACTCGCAGTTGCAGCTAAGGTGTATCTGCACAGGCTGTCAGTGATCTGGACGAGCCCCCTATCTGATGCTAATCGTGTCAAAGTCACAATCCAGTTCGCCTTGCCTGTTCTAACCTACCCTATGTGGACGCAGCACTGGCCACTGGCGAAGTTAAGAGAAATTGACAGAGAAACAAGGAAACTGGTTAGTGAGATTGGTGGCAAGCATCCGCTGAGCTCCACTGCGGTGTTCTATCTCCCGAGAGTAGCAGGTG
>BLFO01001586.1:621703-631703 GCA_014634245.1 Montipora cactus
GCACACACACACACATCCGCTCACAGTTTAGAAACCTAAGGATCTCTTTAAAAAAAAAGTGTACATCAGTTAATACTGAAAGGGAATCTCCGCTGAAAACATCAAACTTAAGTAAGGCCAAATGTGGTACCGATCATGCAAAGAGCACTGTTTGACACAGGTGGTTTCTTTTCGACTTAGGAAACAAGCATCTTCTCGGAATGGATAAAATGTGGGCAGAGTTGTTACAGCACTATGAAGAAAATCATTGCCTAGTGGAGGAAAATTGGCCTTGGTCGTAAACTTGATGATTTTTATGGATCTCCTGCTTTTAAAAAAGTATCACTTATTTTGTACTTTGATCCCATGTTTACAGAACCAAGGCGTGGTATTATAGAGAAATTTCACCTTTTTTAAATCCGCGTTTTTGAATTTTTAAGCAAAGGCTTGATCGACTGTCGTAGAAAGTTCTGCAACACAGCCCCTGTGAATTTCTATTTGTTTTTTTTTCCTTAGCGCGGGAAAACAAAAAACAAAAATACAAAGCCAGTGGGAAGTTCAAATCCCAATCATATTTATTTTAGTGTTCTCCTTTTTAGACCATTCACCATTCAAATTTTACGGGTGTAGATTGACCTATAAGGATTATCTTTGTTTCAAGTTTAATGATTTAGTTGTAAAATGACGCGGTTGTTAGACGAAAACACATCCCTTTTAAAAAGTGAGCTGGATGAACTCGTGTGAACATCTCGAGCAGATGATTTGCTGTGGCTGTATATTTAAGTTAAACTGGGATGACAATGCTAATAAATTTTCTTTTATTTTTTTTGTATATTAATGCCCATTGTTTTTTTACTTTGGGGAGTGGTAGCGCATGGTTTGAGGACATCCGGATCAGATAACTATGAATGATATTTGCCTTCTGAAATGCAGAATTATACCCTATATTGTATAGACAGGTCTAATTCACATTTAGCCTTAAAGGTTAAGAAAACATTGTCGCCTGGTTCCAGTCATATCGCCACCGCTAAAAATGTCGCTTCCGGGAATAGTGTTATTGTCGGAACGAGCCGTCGGGCACGAGCTATATGAGGGCAATTACTTGAGAAAGCAACCACTGGAGGCTGTCGGGATGAGGCAGCGGTGGCCGCGATGGAATGGGTCGAGGCCGCCACCAGAACTAGAAAATTAAGCTGCGAAATAGACGCGGCCGCCGTTTTGCTTTGGTCTTTTTTTTTCTTTTTTTTAAATTAATATCTCTGTTTGTCTTTTAGTTACCTTTAACAAACCTTGATAGCAACCTTTCGAGCAACAGGAGGATGAATTTCTTTTGTTGTATGATTTGAACTCCTCCAAAAATCTCGATTTTCCTTACGATGATAACGTAAGATTCGACTTTGATGAGGTGGACGACTAACGCTACATTCCTGCTCTACCTGCTGCCTTGCAAATACCAGATGAGTTTTTTTGTCCACAGCAATCAGTTGCCGATGGCCGAGAAGGGCTTTGCGTGTTGTTAAGAAGACTTGCCTATCCTTGTACTCTGATATTATAGCGCGCTCTTGACGACTGGTTCCTGTCCTTAGTATGATATAACAAATACAGTACTAGTGTATACTTATAGAACTCACAGTCACAGGATACTACAGTGGAACCAAACCATTTTGCAACCAGTTTAGCCTGCGTAGCAGGGGATTTGGTTCTTTCAGCCGGGTTGACTTTCTTGTAAATGGCCATGCGAAAAGCCAGCGAAGGGGAAGGGGGCGAGGAGGAGGAGCGAGGAACCGCCCACAATCAATCCCACAACATTTTCGAAACTTCCTATTTCCAATCATGTGTGACGAGCACGGGTTTTGTGTCAACTCCCAACAAATCATAGCGAGCCTTGTGTAAACATTGGCGGTAATACATTAATTCGCTTGGGAAAAGTTTGCAAGATCAAACTGTTATTTCAACTTACCGTTTAATAACGTTTCCCTGTCCATGTTTCTACTGTGTGCCGAGTGGACATGTGGCGGAAGCTACTTTAAAGAAACAAAAAAAAACTTCGCAGTGCGAAAGGCAGAAGACGACGAGAACAAGTCTCATAACTCCGAGCCAGCCCGTCACCTCGCAAAACATCCAACTCGAGCATACACATGGAAGACCATGGAACATTGCGTGCACCGAGAAAACCACCATTCGGAGGGCCTGTTGATTGCTTGCGAGAAACCAACCCTAAACAAACAAGTACATTCTTTTATTGAGAAACTGTTCCCCTTGGGAATAACTTAATCGAACAAAACCAAGTTGTAATTAAATTTCCACCATGTACCACTGATGATGACCGTACGGTCGAAAACGTTTTGGTTCCTTAAATTTTTAGTGACTTATAGCCTTTTTTATAATCAAATATATATTTATTTCCGACAATTTTTTTTGGAAGTTTTTAGAATGTCATTTCAGCACTTTGAAAAATGCCTTGTCCGATGCGAAAACTACCTGAAGCTTCTCAATGGATCGAGGTTGCCGCGAGCCCTAATCCTGCAACTTCTTTGATCAGGCCAAAAGCTGAAATATAAATCTTTTGCCAAATCGCCAAATATCACTTCCATTTATTAGTAATTTTAGGTCTTTCTGCTCTTATTTAAAAACACCAGAAAAAATTCAAGCTACCGCAAGAAAGTTTCCATTTTTTTTTAAATAGGATTGCTCTGTTTTGTCTATACACTTTTATGAAAGGCCATCCTCTTTTTTTTCTCCTTTTAGCGTCGTCCGACCCACACAAATTTTTGCCATTTTCTGAAAAAAAAGGTAACGACGTAGTTAAACCTTTTTTATGTCGCATAGGAGTTGATCCTTTTTCCCATGTTGTCTTAATTTTACAATAACATCAACCACTTTTTCCGCCATATTGATATTGGGTTAACGTGTTGTTGTTTTCCAGGCTCCGCAGCAATGATGAGAGACTACTTGTGATTTTTTTTAGCTTTTTTTTTTTCTTCAGACCGACCGACCCAATCAATATCACGAAACGCATTCGACGCCAAACGAAAAAAAATGAGGAATGGTCAAAGGGAGCAGTAAATTTTGTTTGACAGGCGTATTTTTTCTGGCACTTTATCAGCCAACCAGGAACAATATTTCCTCCGTGGGTGTGCGGAGGTTTCGCAAATGTTGAGGGGTTGATTGCGGGCGGTTTCTTACTCCTTCTCCTCGGCCCGTTCCCCCTCCCGTTCTCGTTTGACCTTGGTCCAGGTTTTCGCACGGCCATGTTCAAAGTCAACCCCAATGGAAAGAAGCGTCTAAAATTCGCCAAACCGCCTGCTACGCAGGCTACAGCCAGCGCATCTTCAAACTTAAATATGCTGATGCTGTCTCATAAAGGAAGCATCGTTGAACAATAGGCCACTTTCGAAAATACCATCATCCTCTTTGTTTGTCCCCCAAACTTTGCATAAGCATTGTTTCTAGTTTCTCTTGGGACTTGAATGCAACAATGGTCCCAAGAGAAAACAAAAACAATGCTTATGCAAAATTTGGGGCAACAAACAAACAGTATCATAGTATTTTTGAAAGTGGTCTATTGCTTCGGCTTCGTCGAGGGAACAGTTAGACCGATCTGTAGACCCGGGTAGTACCAACGCGCTGTTTACAATGGTCATAAGCGTGTTCACGCTATACATTCGACTGCCCTTTCCAATGAACTTATTGTAAACATGTACGCGCCATTTGGTAAGTCAATCACGAAATGAATTTTAGTAGGAAAGAAATATATCAACTACCTCAGCCTCCCTTACCTTGGCCATACCTTACAAGTACACCGAAATATCGCAACAGAACATTTGTGATATAGTTTATCATCGATCGCAACATTGTTTCATGCCTTTTATCCATAGAACTACTGATTTTTATTACTCAATATTTTTCATCAAATTAACACACGCCATGGCCCGTAACCCTCGATCAAGGAATCTAGTTTTATCTTTCCTGAACTCAGAAGTATGAATTTAAAAATTGTTACAATCAAATTGCTTTGTTGACGACATGAATCAGGGCTGCTCTCTGAGTCCAGACTACCACCTCTCTTAGATCGTCATGCTGTCTCCATTAGGCCTGCCTATGTATATTTATGGAGACCCCGCCTATCCAATAAGAGCCCACCTGTTTTACCCGAACAGAAATGTAACGCTGACTCCTCAGATGGAGGCCTTCAATCCTTGGCCTGCACCTAACGTCATGGCGGACAGTTTGGTGTACTGAACAATAGCGAAAACGTCTTTTGGGAATTTGGCTCTATTATTAAGCAAAACGAGAGCGACATTTTTCTTCTGTTTTATACAACAACGTGGTCGTCTAATCACGTGAGTGCAAGCCAAGAATACTTCGATGAGTCAAGTTCGAGACGCCGAAGAGTGGATTTTCAATAATGTTGCAACATCTTTCAAAGGAAATTTGAAGGTAGGGTTAAGTTGTGTAGGCAAAATGTATCTGGTTTGTGCTATTCTTCCAAATGAATTAACTTGCATTCACGGCTAACGGTTATCCTTTTTCCGTCATGGTTAACTTATGTGAAAAACAAAGACACGTAATAATAATAATAATAATAATGTTTAATACTTCTATAGCCTCTTTTACATGCACCTATGATCAAAAGCGCTTTACAAAATACAAAATCACCTCTAGTATAATAAATTACATGATTAAATAAAAAATATCTAAAAGCTAGCTGACTAACTAAACTATTTACAGACTGTTAATAATTCAATAGACACGTCCATTGAGTTAGTTACTAGTAGGGTCTCAGTAGACATATTGAATAGTTTAAGTCATTGGTTATCACAATGCGACTCAAGATTTTCTGTTTGTCACACGTCAAACCTTGCCCAGGCTTTGACTTTTCTTCCAGACTCTGTTATTGCGCACTTAGAGGTGAAAAAGTCTTCTGCTTTGTCAACTCCAACGCTTTCATCTGAGTCACTTTCGTATTCCTCAACCTGGTTATTAGTAGCACTAAAGGGAGTAGGCTCGAGAATAAAAAAGGGAATATTGCTGTCCGATACATGTTATAGGCACCCTCCCCCCCCCCCCCACCCTGATCTCCGCTTGGGTCTCCGTGGTCTCAAGGAAGACAGGTAACGCTGTGTTAACCTGGTCAACTGCAAAGAACACTTTTGTAGTCGACACTGGTTATTTTGCATACACGACTGGTAGTAAAGCTCCTGCCTTATCCTTTGTTGTCTCACTTCTTACGGTCCACTGCCTCACTGAGGTGTAGCTGTCTAGCCAATCGCGCAGTGGAGCAATAAATTCAAATCAGCGAGCCACATACCCGTTTGTGATACAGAGTAATGTGGCCATGGATGTGTATAGTATTTTGCGGCCCATTTACTGACTCCTTTTCTATCGTATTAAAGTCTTGGGTGTATTGTAGTGCGCTGCGGAAAGTCTCGTGCTTAAAATGGGACTGACACGGCACGTAGATTATCTACTTGTGTTGTTACAAGAGTGAATTAAATAAGACTGACAATCTATCACTTTGCGGTCTTGCCCCAGCACAGTCACAAATGGATACATTTTTAGATTTGCGCGCGAAACAAACAAAGGGCCCCCAATTGTAACCAATCAAAAGAAGCCATGTCACCCGTGACTGTTTCTGCCATATTTTTTGGGTGACTCATTTGTGACTGTGCTAGGGAGCCCATCCATGCCATAACAACACTCTTATCTAATTCACTCTTTGTTGTCAGAAATGTTTTCATGATGATGTGTTCTTTGTAATCTGCATTAAGGTGATTCCCTAGTATTGCACTGCGCATCCTGTTCTGCGCATAACACAGTGTAAGCCCCGTTCGTATTCAGGCATGGCTAAGAGGCTTTATGGTCAAATTTCATGGCTCTTTGTCTCACAAGTCTCAACGGATATTTCTAAACAAAACAATGTTTAAATTTGACCATAAAGACTCGTACCAATGTGTGAATATTGATATATCGAACGTGGCCAAAAACATTTCAAAATGCCGACCTTTCGTGAGGGAAAGCTCGCTAGAAAGAAGAATGGCCGTTTTCAGAGCACAGCAGTAAAGAGCAAAACAAGAAACGTTTTGGACTCTCACAAAACAAAAAGTCGAGTGATAGCCTTGATAATGCTAAAGAAGATTTAAGTCCGACTGTGAAAGTGAAACCGCGCTATCGGGGAGACGTGTTGTCGAGGGGTCGAGCTTGGTTTGCTTTCTGTTTTCTCCTAAACGAGGTTGGTGACCTATCTTTTTTTTGGCATAATTTTATTCTCTTACTCATCTTCTTTGCGCTGTAAAAAAATTACAAAAAATTTACGTCAGAAAAAAAAGTTACAGGAAAGATAGTATTCGTAGCCATCACTCGTGGACACAAAATTGTCTCCTCGAGATCACGCACCCGAAGAACATTTGTAGTCAGTGCCTTTTCAAGACTTGTGCCTGTGCCATAAAACAAACATTAAATTATTCCTTTTGAGCAACACAATTCACCTGTTTTGTTATTTCAAGAATTACGTCAAAGCTGTGCTTCCTGTTCGTGCAAAATGTAGCCTGAACCGATGGAATAAACTTGTCCTTGATAGATGAAGGCGCAATGATTAAATGAGTAACTTGAGCAAGTTATGTCTCTCAAACGGGCTTGGTGACCTACTTTTTTAATTGCACATTTCGAGTCACCATAATATAGGGAACAATCGAGAAAAGTTTTAAAAAAATCTTACGACAACTTCTATTACTAAGGAATCACCTTAAGGCGTGCTTAATTTTTAACAAGGCTGTCTATCCCATTCAACAGAAGTCCGATTGATATTTGGGTCTTTTGTGAGACAGTTCCTTGTGGACCGTTCGTTGCCGAGTTTTCCTTAAGCTGGTAGCTTTTTTTTACTTTACTCACAGTGGATTGTAGGTACTCGTGCACTTTCTTAACATTCGAAAACACCTTTTCTGGAGGCATAACACTGCTAAAAACACGCAACAAGCAAAGTTAATCGATTCCAGGCAGTATGGACAATTTTCTGGTCAGCCCTTGCCTTGGAGCGAGAGAGTCTGGGAAAGAGAAAAGCAGGGAGAGAGACCCTGTGAACGGAGAGCAAGGTAGTTCAAACGGTATCGAGTGATCTGAAATCCCTTGAAAGAATCTAAATATTTCAATATACTACCTATCCCACTTTTCATAATTCTAAAAAAAATCACGCTAAATGCTTTTAATTATTATCACGGCCAACGGTTATGTTTTGGTCATTATCACGCTTAACGTTTAACATTTTTCGACGTTTCACGGCTCACGCTTAACCCCATTGAGACCCTCATGAAACACCAATAATTGCTTTAGAAGATGCTCTTATTAAAGTCACGTAATAAGTTACCATGGGAACAAAAGAACCATCTAAAAACGCCCTGTGGAAACTGGATCCGACTACATCACGTGGTCGCACATTTTTGACCCCCAACGGACTAAACATTGAACTCTTGATTTCTTATTTCTTCATACGAAGTTGTCTTATTGCGTACGGTTCTTGTAAATTTGGTGCCGAGACCCGGGAAGGATTCCGCTAGGAAACTCAGAAAATCTTGACTTAAATCATCTTCGAATTCGTGTTGCGTGTCTTCTTTGTTTTATTGCTTGTGGGAATCAAAGTACGGCCGAGAAGAAGAAATTAAAGAATCTGATAAAGTTTCGCGACAGTCATCGAATTTTTGGGAAAACACAATCGCTGAAGCTAAAGATTTAATATCTGGAGGGAATCCCATCGAAACGAGAAAGCTGAAACTTCTTCGTACCTCTCTTCAAACGAAGTGTTTTGGATCGTGACATTGTTGAGCTGCTGAGCCCCTCCTAGGGGTTTTAGGGAAGAAATGAACTGGAACATTATTTTGTAGGGAACAGGGGATATTTTCAAATTATTTTCAGGGAAAAAGGGAACACCGATCTACTTTCAATAATATACTAGTAATAGCTAAGTGCCAACGAAACAGTCAATATAATACATAGTTTACAGATTTGTATCAGAGTTCCAAAACACCCAACAGTAGTTGTAATTATTTTTTCGAAAGTACTGCAATTTAACGTATCTAGTTAACAATAATACAATAATAGAAATTGCACACTTTGTATCTCCAACAACAATGTAGATGTCTACGTGTTTTGCAATAATATGGAAAGTACTGCTGTAATTTTTGAACGGCCGTAATTTTAACAAGAATATATAATAATTAGGCTGAATAAAATCAGTGCCATGTAAGAAAATCGCCAAAGCGTTTTCAGACTTTTCAGTGTAGAACATGTTACAGGGAATCAAACTCTCTCGCACATGAAAGTTGTTTCACTTGTAGAATTTTTATTTTGCAAGATACAGCCACCAATTACAAGTCAAATTAATCGTTGAATTGTGTACTTTGCAGACAACATATCTTCTTTGAAAATTAAATTGTTCACGACTCAATGCTTACAAAACGAAAAACAAAATGCTCTACTCGCCCGCCGAAATCCGAAATTGACAACAGCGCCCGATTAGAACACCTACGCCGGTTTAGTTTTGAGCTCGTTCACTCAATATAGAACTCAATGGTTCGAAAGTAAACATTAAAGAACACTCAAAGCAAGTGTACACAACAAAATGGTCAGGGAAATGGGAAAAAAACTGTTTTCACTCACCTCCGAACACAAGATCATCATTCATATTGGCGCGCGTCATGCAAGTTTGGCTAATCCTATCACACATCAAAACACCCGCTTTCATTGGTCCCTACTAAACCTCCAGAGAACCTTACATTACTACGGGTGCGTTCGATTCACCGTATTCCGGAATAGGAATACATGGAATATAAGTTAGAAATCCTTCGTTTTTACGGAGAGTCACTTTAAATTTGTCAAACATCGGCTAAAATGCTATTTTAAACATATTTTTATTATCCTTGCTGCTTCGAAACGCGCCAAACATACCGTTTTAACCATCACTCCACGTGTTCTTATTCCGGAATAGGGTCAATCGAACGCGCCTTACGCAGCCTTACATTATTACACTTTTCACAGCACGATCGCAAATTTTTCTGCCTGCTGCACTACTTCGCGCGGCATTAAGCTGGCCGCCTCGCAAGCCTCGCGTCTTCGCTCGGCTTGCTCGTTGGCAATTATTTTTAACTTTGTGAAGACCTAAAATATAAAATCTCTTACGTTCTTGAGAGTCAGGCGAGATCATTTTCGAGATGATTATTGTTACGAGCTGTGCAAGAAATCTTAGGAATGTTTGGCTCAACCATGTGGCATAAAGTATATACCTAATTCAAGATGGCGGAAACTGACACAGTTCGAGAAACTATCACAATTGTACCAGTTACTGGAGCAATATACCAAAATGGGCAGGAAAAGCCCACGGAGATGGAGCTTTGAACGTGGGCTAAATTAATAATATAATAATAATAATATAATATAATTATTAATTAGTTGATTGCAAGCAATTTTCATAACAAAAAATTAACTGACATAACATATCTATTTATTTAGCTTTTCGGGGTCAACCTGGCCTCACTTACTCCTCAACAGGTACCCTCCGCATGACAAGCAGTGTCACTAGTTTGGAAGACTATTTGTGGCATCTGCATCTGTTTGGAGAGACGTTTGGACTTCACACAAAGCCCAGCACCTGGGTCATAGCAGAGATCCCTCAGGCAATCGAGAGACCAGGGCAAGTTTACTCCTTTTACAAAAAGTGTGTTGATGCAGTCATGGTACCACAGCTGTGACAAAAGGCCCTCAAGGAACTGTTTCATCAGTTGTCATGGAAGATGAAAGAAGGATCCTGAAGTTTCTGCGTGACATCAAGGACCACAGGTAACCCAGGCTCACTGTGTGCGTCACGTAGGTATTAAAATATAGAGAACATATGAGGCGAAGTTTAGGTCTGAAAAATTGCTAGAAAATGGTAATAAAAATCGATAAAACTTACCATGTGGTGAGCTGTTGTTGTCTTTAATACGTACACGAAGTTTCGGGGAAAATGGTCCCCGTTCACCTTCCTTCATAA
>BLFO01001586.1:641703-646703 GCA_014634245.1 Montipora cactus
CACAAACAAGGATAATTTAATTTGACACGAGAAATATCCAGCGGAATACTTGCCCCAAACATTCACGCTACTTACACAACTTCCAACAAGCGAGGGCCAAAAAAGCCCAAAAAATTTGGGTATTAACGCTCAACTACAAAGCTAACTCACAAGATGACAGGGGCCAACAAATTTTGAAACACAGCAAATACAGTTATTTACAAAAATTTCAGCAACACGTAGCCTAAAAGAAATCCAAGCTTAAACTGGCCCTCTGGTGGTTTCACCAAATCAGCAACCTTTGCGTTCAAAAGGATTGATGAGTACAATGGCTCATCGCTTTCACACAAATCAACTTTTGCTGTTAACTTTGATTACCAAGGAATCAAACATCCTTTTGTGAGGTGCGTTTTCAAAAAAATTTAAGAGAAAATACCAGTCAGTTTGGGTGGACTTCACTTGTTCAACGTTCAAAATGGCACGAACGCCACAACCCGACGTCGATTTTGGATGAGATTAAAGATAAAAGCGCGAACAAAAGAAACAAAGCTATTGCACAAGGACACTACAGAGAACAAAGCATGCACAATCACGCCAAATTGTTGAATAGAGTTAAACAAAAGCCTGCATTTACGCTTTTCTTACAGATCTTCTACTGCTTTCCTGCACGAAAATTGGAGCCGAGCCAAAGGTGCGTTTTTTTGGGAAAATCCGAAAACGGATTCATGAATCCAAAAGCGGATTTTGCGTTTATTTGGCGAAATCCAAAAACGGATTATAAATCCAAAGTATCCACACTCGAGGAGGATACTTCGGATTAAATCTAAATTCAGATTTTTGAGATTCATCAGTTCTGCGTTTTTTCGGGAAAGGATTTGAAAAACGTATTTTTCACAGCTACCGTACGTGACAGTTTAGCCTAAAGGTTTTTCTCGCCCCATTTTTACCGTACAATCGAAGACATGAATAGGTCGAAAATAGTTAGGTTTCCTGCAAATTTCACACCAGAAATTACACTAAAAGTTTCTTGACAGCCATAATATTGTGAATAATATTGTTATCGTTAATCGATCGCAAAGGTATTTCTCCAAAACAAACTTAACCGCTATTTTTTTGTTTTTTTTGTTTTTAAAATTTGGACTCAACTCTGGGTTTGTCTGTTTGTTTGCGTTGTCATGGAAAATAATCCTTTTTCGGATTTTCCGTTTTTTGGCGCTGAAGCATCCATTGGTCCGAGATCAGAAATCCCTTTTTGGATTTTCCCAAAAAAAAAACGCACTCCAAGCTTCGATTCGTTGCTATGTGACGACACACTGGCACCGATGATTCAACCAGCCGAGAACAATGGAAAACAATGAAGTCTCTCCCTCCCTCCTGATGGAGTAGAACAATGAAGCTGGGCCTCAGTGATCCTGATTTGATTTATGCTATACGAAAGCAGAAGACCACTAGAACTCAACCTAAGCTCATTGAATATCGTAGTATGAAGGGCTTCGACAATGATCGTTTCCTAGCTGATCTTGGTAAAATTGATGATCTTTGTCAACACTGGTACCAGCTGTTCATCGATGTAGTGGACCAGCAGATGCCATACAAAAATAAGTATATCCGGGGAGACCAGCTGCCCTGGATAACCCCTGAGATCTCCTCTGCAATCCACCACACGTCAAACCACCTCTGGAGTATTAATCATAAGAGAGATGAAGTTTTCGGGTTTGACTATAACCTGCGATCAGGCAGATCAGGCGTACTTTTCTTTAGACGTGGCGGAAAAGGTACTCCTGACACAATTTCTTAACGAGTTGTCTGCCGGTAGTCCAGAATCTGGACTTTACTCTGATTGGCCGAAAAACTATAGAGCTCTTGGAGCCTCTCTTCGATTGGTTACAGAATTGCAAAAACAGTCGGTTAACAACTGATCAAATTATGGCCGCCGAGAGGGATTTGAACAGGAATGATGTTTAGGCTCCGTTTACAGCTAGCTGCAGTTGCTTCCACTTCAGACTTTTTTTTCAAAGATCTTTTAAAGAAAGGGAGGAGAGAATGCAACCGAAAAATGGTTTGTCGGAAAAAAGACATTATAGTCGTACTTCCTACGGGATTTGGCAATAGCGAACATTCTAGAAAAAAATGCATCGTTCCATTTCCACCGATTCGAAAACGTTTGTAGTTGTGGTAAGTCCTCTGGAATATATTCGGAAGCAGCAAGTTCCAAAAAGAACCGAATAGAACTTTAGTGCTGCCACATTCGGGGAATTAGCCGAGCTTGACAGAGAAATTCGACATTGTTTACGGAAGCGCTGAACGATGGTTTAGTGGCACACTTCTCACAAAATGATAATTCAGTAGCTGCTGCTGGAAAACTACACATTTTCCTCATGTTACAGTGATAGCATCTTTTATGTCACCTCAAATAATCGAGTTCAAATAAAGTGTGATTGCGCTTGATGATAACATGAAATATTTGGCCTTTTCTCCGATTTTACCTTGACGTTTTTTGTTCCTTGAAAGTTTTAACAGAGAAACCGCACCAACTGTCAAGTGGGATTTGCAGAAATACCTTTGATTGTATGGACAAAGTCTGACTTCGCAGACATTCCAGCTAGAGTTCAAGGGTGCTTACCATTTAGCCAAATAATCCGGATGAATGATCGTTCCATAAAGGTAAGCGATTTTCCGAATTAATTGACCAACTGGATGAGAATGGTGCTTACCATTTACAACCCGGCATTCCATCCCGCGTATTTATTCGATCTTGAGAGAAAGAGCCTGGAAACGGAACGATTCTCGCAAATGGTGAGGGAATTCCCCGAATTCCATTCCGAACGAAAAAAGAGGAAAACCTCTGGAGGTTGTCCACAATTTCCGAAAAGATTTTCCGGAAAATTGCCTTTCCATTTGACCTCAAACTGAAATTTCCGGATTTTTTGGCCAAATGGTAAGCACCCCTATTTTGTTTTCGCCTCGTCTTTCCTTGAAACACCACGTGCAGGTAATTTCCGGTAAAATCTGATTGGCTCACATTTATAGCATGACACATGATAACAACACCCTTGACAGGTGGGCGGCAGACGACTCGTTAAGAAATTGTATCAGGCGTACCTTTTCCGCCCTCTCTAAAGGAAAGTACTCCTGATCGCAGGTTAGTTTGACTATTGATCGTTTTCACTGTCACGTAACAAAAAGATAAAATCGGAACCGTTCAATGAAATAAGCCAAAAACTTGGAATGTGGTAGGAGACAAATTCATAAATCAGCTCACCAATTCTCAGGTCTGTGTGCTACAGCGTTTCTGAGTTGTTTGTCGAAGCGTTTCACGCAACTTTATAGAGTTTATAATCCTGCAAACTCAAGTTCATCGCTTCGTTCTCACCCTTTGGCGTGGTACTTGGTTCCAATAGGCGTATATATTGCGTGACAAGTTGTATTTTATGTACGGAGTCACAAGTTTTATATATGGCGTGACAAGTTTTATTGCAACAAGTTTTATATATGGCGTGACAAGTTTTATATTTTGTAGCAAGTTTTATGTATAAGCTAAGATGTTTTATTTAAAGCGCAATAAGTTTTATATATTTAATGATAAGTTTTATATGTGACAAGAAGTATTTTTGATTCAAATGGCATTCCATACGGAACCACGTAGCCTGCAGTGCAGGCGTCTTGTTGAGCCGGTCGAGTTCGCTTGTTGGGGCGATCGAGTTCGAGTTCGCTTGTTGGGGCGATCGAGTTTGCATTACAATCTTGCGACCGCCATTTTATAGACCGCGCCATGTTAGACGGTGGGGGAAAATTCAAGATGGCGGGTGAACTTTTTATGATGTCAGCGCTCGCTCGAAGAAATCTCGCCTGCTCTGCAGGCTAGGAACTACGAGGTCCGCGAATAACGGTTTTCCGGCTCGTCTGCGCAATCTCAGAGATTTGAAACAATTAGTAGCCATCAACGGTTACCAAAACATACCCCCACAGCGACTGCGCGTATTTCGGAACCTTCCAGAGGTCGTTATTCTTGGTGCTGATCGTGACCGAAACAATCGCGGCCTCTGGGGACGAGAATGGCGTATGTGATGTTTATCTTTGTCCTTGTTACAAAGAATATAAATTACAAAAAAAATTTCTACTGAAAGATCGTTAAATAATCGTTATTTTACGCACTTATTTGAACATAAAAGATGTAACTCTTAGCGAGAAGTCATTGCCCACGCAGGGTTTTGACCTCTGGCCAAAACCCCAGTATGTAACCTAGAAGCCCCCGCGCAAAAAGGAAAAATGTGTAAATTAATATGTAAATTGGTAGATATTGAATAGGGAAAGCAATCTCGATTTGCTCAACCAAGCGCGCAAGGTGGTATCGGTACTGCTTAACAGGGCGCGCAAAGTGGTATCGGTATGGTTGACCTCGTTCGCGAGGTGTTCTGGGTAACTTGACTCACGCGGAAGAAAGTCACAAGGAGCAATCGATATCAAAGGTTTAGCATCGGCAGGTACAGATCACAGGTCGCAGGTCACAGGTCATTGCTTTACCAATAGCTTTTATGAATGTTTTAATATTAATAAAGTTATGAGGTATTATAAGTTTTAGCCTAGTTCTCACGCTGGATTTCATGGGTCAGAATTTAAGCCGTCTGAGCAAGTGGCAAAGCTGGCACCAAAACTTTTCATGTTTAGTAGGACCTAATGAACACTTTCACACTAGGTGCTTGCTTTCAGCACGAACTTCACACTCGATTCACACGGGACCTTATTTTATGACATTTGCTCCCAGACCAGTAGTGGGAAATGCGTAGATTTCTCTGGTGGACACAGTAGAACGACTAACTTAACTGGCAATGGCGTTGAAAGTCATGTAACGCGAATGGTGTTTTAGTGGATCTTTGGACAAAATATACCCTTATGAAGCTCAAAAATGGCAAGTCAATTGGATATTGAACAAGACAGGTGGTGGAACTCTTAAAAGCGACGAGTAACGGACTTCGACAACAATATGTCGCCCGTCGAGCCGAAATCAAAGTGAGCTGCAT
>BLFO01001586.1:656703-668424 GCA_014634245.1 Montipora cactus
CATCTTGAAAGTAATGACAGTCAAAATGACAGCCAGCCAGATATCAACACTTTCCACAAGAGTTCTTTAGGTCTGATGACTGGGACAATGAAATCAACAGAAATCTAGAGATCAATTAAATTTAATCATACCACAACCTGGTGTGTCCTGCAAAGCAACACAGAGCTGGAAAAGAAAGAGCATCACCATCGATCTACCATACAAACCAGGTCACAGAAAGAGGTTAAAACTTCTGTTTTGTCAAAACCCTCCGCGTTTTTAGAGGAATTGCCCTTTGGCGAAAAACAGTAAACGAAAAATGTTATCAGTTTAAAATTTACAACTTTTAGGTCTTCAACGGTGTGACCAAAACACGAGCAAACATGGTTTGGCAAAGATAACTTCCATGGAAACGACATAAACAAATAAATATTTCATGCCTAAAATAAGCTTACCTCTTTTGACTTTCTCGTTGGAAACAACTCGGAACTACTGTTTAGTTTTTCTGTCGAGTCCATGTTGAGCGTGAGATCTTGATCATCAAAACTTTTCGTTCACCGCCGAATAAAGCTCGAATCAAATGCTCGAATCAAAAGCTCGAATCAAATGAATCAAATGTGTTCGAGGCGGAGCATGCGCACTCATTTTGCCGCGGTGTCCGCTGTGTTAACATGAGCTGATAGTTAAGCCGCTGACATAGCGGGCGACAAGTAAGGAAGTTCGAAAATGAAGCCTTTCTCTTGTGCTGAAGCGGATTTAACAGTTCCGGGCCGACTAATTACGAAGAGTGTCTACACCTGATTGGGTAAGTGACACAGTTGCAGATCGCAGTGCCCACAAGTTGACAACAAGTCGTTCTTACGCTTCGCGTATCCACGAGTTGAAAATGGTTCACTATTGCGTCTAAACAGTCCTTTAGATTCTCACAGTCCGTCACTATTGCTGGCTGAATAATCAGTAATCAACAGTAACCAGGTAAGATAGAGTGTAACCCTTGTAAATACTATGAAATTTGTATAGTGGTAAGCATTGCATGTAGTATTTAAAATACACTGTAGTTTTCTATGTTGTAAACAACACACAGTAATTCTTTTATTGCCACGTACGTAGTTGGTAGTGATAAATACATAACACAAATGTTAGTTTTAAATTATCTCCAACAGAAATAAGGAGAGAAACTCAGTGCACAAGTTTTCAAGGCTTGGACATGTAACATGCATGATTTGTGTCGATTTGGCTTGGACAATAAACAAATATCGAGTAAGCTGGAAAGACCTAAAATAATGATGCTTCACCAAATAAAAACCACCAAAATGTACTTCATAAACCGAAATTACATATGCATTGGTTTTTAGTCAATATTCAACAAAATTGTCTATCATATGGTTGTGAATATGTAGAAAACCAAATTTTTAATTTGTTTTGTCCATTTTACAGTGCATTTCACAAAACTTTTGACAGGTGATTTGCAAAGTTCGTTGTAAATTTCATAAGTTCGCTTCGAACTTGGGAATTTCAATGCGTAACTGTCAATCAAATCTCAAACTTTGAAATGAACTTGGGAATTTCGCGCTGAACTTCGTGGGAATGTGGCGAAGTAATTTCACCATTGCTCTTGGTTGTTGTTTTGAAGTGAGTGCCTTCACCGTACAAGGATTTTAAGGCAATTCCAAGTTTTGTTCAGCAGAAAATTATTGAAAGCTGGTTAGAATGGAAAGGACCATCTCAAATAGGACATGAACTGAGACTTCCCAAACAAACTATTGCCAAAATTGTTGATATTTCGTTCCAAGAGGGAATATCGAAGACAACAAATGAAGAACTTTCACTGGGTCAACGCGTGCTGAATGATGTGAATAATTATATGGAGTGTTGTAAAACTACCAACCCAGCATTTACAGCAGTGAAATCCAAAACAAACTGGTAAAGAATAACGTTCCAATGTTTGCCTGAAAATGTCCTGTTGTGTGCATGCAGCCGCAGCATAACGCAAGATCTTGGTCTATATTCTTTCAAGAAATTCAGCGTTATTCCAAAGGAATCGCTGACGCTTGAAAATGAAAATATACTTTTCCAGTATTTAACAGCTTGCGTGGACAATGCATTTTTTGTGATGAGTGTTCAGTGTTCATTCCCACGAAGTCCAGAGTGAAGTTCCCAAGTTCGTTTCAAAGTTCGCCGTTTGATTGACAGTTATGTAATGAAATTCCCAAGTTCGAAGTGAAGTTATGAAATTCGCAACGAACTTCGCAAATCGCCTGTCAAAAGTTTTGTGAAATGCACTGTAAAGTTTCTTTACTGTGATGCAACTGGATAGTTTGTCAGCATCTGTGACTGCTTTAATTACTGTTTTTGAGAGTTACCGGCAACTTACTATAATAACCTGATACAAACTCGCACAGGAATCTGTGTCTTCGTCCAGAATTATTTTGTACGAATTCTGATTGGCTGATATAACAACGGGAAGTCACTAAGATTTGTGTTCGCGAGGCTCTCGCGAAATTCTTTCCTACTGAGCTGCCATTAATTGAGGCCAACAAGGGCAAGAAAGGTGGAGTTATGAGTTAAAACACAAGGACAACCTAAGCTCTCTTGGTTGTTTCCGTTGCACATACTGTATTCACCAAAGAAATTCTGAGATTCCTATAGTGTACATTGTACTTCGAAAATATTTTCCTTCAGTTGACGTGTTTGTGAAATACTTGAAATTCAACTTATTGTGCGAGTCATAACCTCTGCCTGCAGGATAAATTGGACTTGGAACCAGAATAGGTGCAACATGAGACCCTGTCAAGCTCTGATAGTGAATACACAAATGGTGTTTCATGTAAGTTCTTATTGGACTCTGGGGCCAGTGTGAACATTGTCAGTTTCAACGCATCCAGGGCGCTTGGTGTTGTTTTGCAACCTTGTGACACAGGAGTCTATGCTTTCAACTCGTGCAATAGTCGCTTTCCATGTTGGGCAGGTTCTCAGCCCTTGTGCAATCAAATTGCAGTGCAGTCAATGTGTCTTGTGGTGGAGAGTCAGACTTCTCTTCTTCTTCTGGGATATGCCACAGCTACTGAGTTAGGAATACTTAGGATTGCAAATGCTCTATCAGTGGAGAGAAACATTCTTCAGAGGTACGCTAGTCTCTTTTCTGGTCTTGGAATCCCATTTCACCAATGTCAGGGCTCAAAATTACGACTAATACAGTCGCATTTGCGACTAAAATATGTGGAGAAGTCGCAGATTTGTGACTTGTTGTCACCTTCGCTCTTTGGAAACAAAAGGGTTAGTAGTTGCCACTTTGCTGCTACTTTTGCTAAAAACTGTAAATAAATGACAAAATTATTTTGTTTCTCGCTGTGAATTTTCTCTGAAGATAGTGTAATTGTAGAGTAATTTAGCTGCGATGTTACATTCACAGCTCCATTCCTTTGATCATTTGGCATTTTCAGCGGTTTCTTTACACACAAGTATAGCGGGCTCATATTTTTTTGCTAAACCGCTGACAACACAGTGCAGCGCGGCGATTTTGCGACTAAATTTTCGTATCTTGTCGCAAAATTGCGACTGGATTTTTTCCGTTAATTTTGAGCCCTGAATGTAAAAGCCTAAAAGCCTGTGCAGAGTCCTTGCTTAAAGAGGACATTTTTGAGCCTGGTGTTGGACCAACCCCCTGGGTCTCTCCAGTTGTTTTGGTCCCCAAGCCAAAGCAACCTGGTGGTGTTCGACTGTGTGTATATATGCGGGAAGCCAACAAAGCCATTTCCAGAGAGCAACCCTGATGCCCATCCTTGACGAAGTGATACACAATCTAAATGGTGCTAATATGTTTAGCAAGCTACATGTAGATCTCAATCAAGGTTATTATCAGTTGTTGCTGCATCCTGATTCAAGGCACATTACCACATTCTCTACTGATATCGGTTTGTTTAGATACAAGTGTCTCAGTTTTGGCATCAATGCTGCTGCTGAAAAGTTTCAGAATGTGATTGCCTCTGCCATTAGTGACATTTCAAAGGTTAAAAATATGAGTTATAATCTGTGGAGTGAAGGTACAGGAACACTACAAGGCTCTGCATGCTGTATTGGCTCACTTCCAAGCGCTGAACCGTACTCTTCACAAAAGCAAGTGTCAATTCTACATGCCTCAAATTGAATTTTTTGGAATTGTCTTCATTGGTCAAGGAATGTCAGCTGATCCTACCAAGATGGAAGCAATCAAACACGCTGAGTGATGTTCGCAGTCTATTTGGAATGGCAAACTATGTTTCTTGTTTTATCTGCAACTATGCAGATATTGTTGCTCCCTTACGTGATCTCACTCACAAGGGTGTACAGGGCTCGAAATTAACATTTTTAGTAAGGCGCCAATTGGCGACTGCTTCAAAAATTTTGGTCGCCAGATCTTAACTTTTAGTCGCCATTTTTTTCACTGTTTTTTTCTTCATTTTTCTGATGATCATGTACACATGGAATTTTCTTTATTGTCCTAAGTTTACGTACTCGTAAGCTTCTAAGACTGAGATACTAAAACTTAAAAGGAAGCCAGTGCTCGTAAAACATATCATTACGCATTACGAGGTAAATAATCAATGTGAAAGCAGCTTCAGACACGTTTCCTGTGCTTCCTCCGCTTTTGTTAAGTTTCCATTTAACATCGAGTCTATCGCTTACATAAATAGACGAACCTGAACATAAACAATCACCAGTTTTCCATATTTTCAGCGCTAAAAAGCCAAGGCTTCGTTGCAATTTCGATCGACAGACGTTTCGGTACTAGGCCCTGCTCTGCCACATTGTTGGTAGTCGTACCAGGCTCCATTCTTCTTTAGGTTACTGTAAAACTAATGCGCAAAACACTTGCAAGTTGCGGTTTTTTTTCCAGTTTAATTATTGAGTTGCATTAATGAATTCCTTTCAGCTTATCATACAGGTGAGGTTTACACTAACAGAAGCAACAAATGCTCTTAGTAATAACCCTTTCTGTTCTGTTCTTTTCCTGTTCTGCTCTTCTAATACCTCCCCCCCTCTTCTCAAGCCTTGTGCAATGCGTGAATCTTCCATCGGCTTTTGTTTTGCGAGACTCGCATCACGGGCGCGAAAATGACGTCCACCAATATTGTGCTTCTGCAAGGTCTCCTTTTTGAACATGCGGCAACCTGATACAAATTCCGTTTTGCCTGCCAAGTGTGGAAAGGCACAACAAATTTTGCATGTCATTTTGTTGTCATCTTTGTCGAAAACGACCCAGGTCAACTCCTCCCGCCACTGCGGAACAAACGCGTTTACTAGCAGGCTTCTTAAGGGTAACTTGTTCTCTGTCATCAAGTGTTAGCTCTACATTCTCTGCACTTCTCTTGGTGGCTGTCTTCTCTGGTTGGTTACGCAAATAGTCAGCTTTTCCTTTCCCTTTCTTCTCTGGTTTGGCTTGGGCCGGCCTAAGAAAAGTTAAAATATTCCCCTGTTTTGCTCCGACACTTGTTTTCATTTCAACAGATTTCACATTAGCCGAAATGTTGGTAACAGGTACTTGGGGGGTTGCTTGGGTGTCAGAGGTTGTATCTGATAGCCACACTACTAGCACAAAGTGGTTAGGCTTGTACCATGCGTTTGGTCGGTCATCAAGACTCCCTTCCCTTGACCACAGCAAGTAGACAGGATCACGCCCATCATCCAACGCAGAAAGTCCGGGGTTTAGCAGCTGGTGCATTAGAGGACGGAATCGGAAGTTGACGTCTGGATATAGCGAATATATCGGCCGTCTGATGACCGATGCAAACGCCATCACGTGAAGAAGGGAGCCCCATACTCCAATCTTGCAACTGGCTATAGCTTTAGCCTTGACTGCTTCAGTTTGACTCCCACCATCTGATATGACTTTGTCACCAACTGCCGTCAAGGCAACTGTAAATAGAACTGATTCCGGGATCTCGGTAAATTTGGCAGTTTTCTTGAAAATTTCATGCGTTGCATAAGACTCGGCATTGGAGTACAGTTCTTCTGCAACTAGAAGACGCAGCCAGTTACTTCGTGTTTCATCACAACAAAGAAAAAGCGAAACGGAATTATACAAACAATCTCCGTTTGCAGTGGATTTTAACGCCACAGGATGACCTGCTGGTTTGTGATCGATGTCTGGTATCAGGCTGGTTCCAAGGTCGTCCTTTGCCAGCTTGCAAAAATCTGCTTTATCCGCCTGAACGGCCCACAACAAGCTCAAATCATCGATCAATTTCTTGCACGATTCTACATTGTTTGCATTCAGCAAAGTATGCAATGAATTTAAGGCATCTTTTGACCTAGAATTCGATAAAATATTCATGATCTGACCAGGGATCAGACCTCGTGTGAACTTCACGCTTCAATGATTGCACGTGTTGTTTAGTGCGCCCGCAATACCAGCTGCTGAATCAAACATGGCCCTCGATTATGAAACATGGAGATCGAAGAGCCAGAAGAGTCGTGGGTTTGTTTTGTTATTTCTGTGCGCATATATCGTGCATTTTATCCAAAACTACGGTTGATTTGCCTTTGCGGTTAAAAGGATGAAGGAAAAAGGTGAAGGTTAGTTGCCCACTGGCGACTAGCTCTAAAAATCTAGTCGCCAGCGCTTGATTTTTGGTCGCATTGGCGACCAGTGAGTTGCAATGTCGAGCCCTGGCTACACGAGTTCAATTGCCAAGAGGTACACCAACAAGCATTAGACCAGCTTAAGTCCAGTCTTATTTCAGATGATGTCATGGCCTATTTTGATCCTTGTAAGAGAACTGTTCTGATGGCAGATGCCAGTCCAGTTGGATTAGGTGCTATCCTAACCCATTATGGCAAAGTAATCTCCTATGCCAGTAAAGTGTAGAAAGGCGGTACTCTCAGATTGAGGGCGAAGTGCTGGCTATGGTGTGGGGCTGCCACCACTTCCGGATGTACCTGCTGGGAAACCACTTCAAAGCGAAGACTGAACACAAGACCCTGTTGCCTATAATTATTCAACAAACCGACTTCTCAAGCCTCAGCAAGAATTGAGCATCTGAAGTTGCAGGCCTTTGACTTTGAAGTGCTGTATTCAAGAGGTGATTTGAATCCTCCTGATTACATATCAAGACATCTTACCTCCTACTTTGATCTCATTGCCAATTCTGCAGAGCAGTATGTTAACTTTGTTCTGACACAGGCCACACCCAAGGCAGTGAGCAGAGATGATATCATTCAAGCTACATCACAAGATACCACTTTACAAGAAGTGATGTATCTTATATCAAATGGCCAGTGGGACAATCTGAAGTTAGTGGATGGAGTTGATCCAAATACCCTCAGAATATTTGCCAATGTTGGGGATGAGCTGACTTCAGTGGATGGAAAAATTGTGCTTTGTGGAAATCGCAAGGTCATTCCTGATGATCTTCAGAAGCATGTGGTATAACTTAAACTTAAATTTGTTAAAGTCTAAGGTCTGATTTCCAAAGATGGCCCCTGCTGTTGATGAAGTTGTCAAGAAGTGCATTCCATGTCAGATTGCCACACCCAAATCCTCTCGTGAACCATCGAAGATGACTCCCTTGCCTGACGCTCAATGTCAACATGTTAGTGTAGACTTTTGTGAAGTAGCTGGAGGTTGTGTTCTGGTAGTGATTGATGATTATTCAAGATTCCCTGAGGTCGAGATAATGCATTCTACTGTACATCTGCAAAGGCAGTCATCCCTAAATTGGATCAGATATTTGCCCCTTATAGTGTGCCCCAAGTTGTCAAGTCTGACAATGGTCCTCCTTTTAATGGACATGAATTTGCACAATTTGCTGAGTACCACTACTACAGTACCGCTCGAAACTATTAGTGCATTTGCATGCGGTAATACCTTGTCTTTGCTGATAGTGTTTACCGCGAAATCACCTAGGTTGGACGAAAACCGCAACCAAGGCAAAGACGAAAGCAACCGAATGCCGCGGCCGACTTAATTGCGGTAATGTGCTGCAAGAAAACAATGGTACTTTGCAAAGCATTGTTTAATATTATCACACCTAGCTCCCCAAGGTAAAGAATGAATATCCAACCTGTTTTTCACAGCACCGATGCAACACAACGCACTGTCATGAAAACCTGTTTAATATGTTAATCTCAATTTGCCGTGACAGCTGAGAATAGTGAATGTTGATAACCTTTCATGATGCCTAATTCTTACATCTTTATGTTTATTAATTTGTAAGTTTTTCGCTATCATGATGAACAGTTCTCCCAAAGGGGTAAAAGGACATGTCTTTTAAAAAACTGTGTGGGTTATGTGTAACTTAACTCGCCACCAGTGCAGTCCGACAGGAGATATATTTAGAATAAAAAGTGCTTCAAATTTTGCATCCGGTCCAAATAGATGTTTACGGGATAGTTGTTGAAAAGCTTCAACTTTGAACTAAACCTTACTACAACATGTAAATGACTCAAAGATTACACCAGTGAAGAACCGTAATTAACTGTAAGTTTCTTAAGCAACTCCTGACCACTCCTTATCATGGGTTAATTACAGTCATTTCTGATTCAAAATATTAAGTGGCAGGTAATTCAGCAGTTGAGCTTGAAATTCAGAAATATTCATTCCTCTGAATTGTTAAGATTGACTTAAATTAATGCTTAACGATCACACGATAGACGAGTTCAATGAAGCCTCTGCCAATTTGGTGAGTTAAAATGTAAATAAACTACGCTGCATGCTTCCGTCACGCGTACGTACGGTGTTCGATTTGAACTGCTTAACAAGTTTGAAAACAAATGGAGAGCCACGTTGCCCGAACGGCTGACAAGTACTTCTCCCTGGTAATAATCCTATGTAGAATCTTTTGTAAGATCCTAACAGGATCTTAACAGGATCCTGACATAAGATCCTGTAAGATCCTACATAAGATCCTTCACAAGATCTTACTTAAGATCCTGTAGGATCCTGTAGGATCCTACAGGATCTTAAACAGGATCCTTTAGGATCTTGTAAGATCCTGCAAGATCCTAAACAAGATCTTAAGCAGGATCCTGATTAGGATTCAACCCAGGATCCCAGCTTGTTATTGCAGGATCTTTCAAAGGATTTTATGCAGCATATTTTGGGATCCTAAAGAGTATTTTAGGGGCTTGTTTAGGATCCTATCAAATTTAGATTATTTGTATATTTTTTAAACTGTCCAATTAAGCTAGTACAAACCAATTTACATGTTCTTATTCTCAATCCAAACCATGTCATGGAAAGCTATTCAAGGTATTAGAGATCGACAAATTTCTTAAGAATGCAACTATCCACTTGTAGGAATTTCTTTGGAGGTGATATACAAGGTCCAAGCTAGGTCAAAGTATCCTGTTGAGACCTTTTAAGTTATGAAAGGAAGCTGTCAGAATCTTGTCGCTATAATAAGACTGCATGCACTTGTATTTTCTCATTTTTTTCTCACAATAATGTGGAATCAAAAGCCAACAGGAAACATGTCTTTATTCTTGCAAAGAAGTCTTACATTACAAATAAACAGATTATGCAGACAGAACAAGCTGTACAATCAAATTACGAGATGGCAGTGATGCTTGAATTGTACATCCAATGTTCTTCTCACAGATAATATAAACTACGCAATCACAATCGTGCTTCATATATAGCAAATAGAAAATGGGATTTTGAAAGAGATTAAAACAAAAAACTGGTATTACAATGTTGGTAATTAAATACTTCTAAATTTAAAACAAAATTAAATAGGTTTGAATTAATCTGTCAATGATGGTGATGGAGATAATTTTCAGTATTCTTTCAGTTTGTCCAAACATTTTTGATTCATAGATTTGCGTACATATCTGACCAGGTCCTGTCAAAAACTTTGTCACCACACCTGACTCGAATACATACGGAAAGATAAGAAGTATGGAAATTTGTGAGAAGTTAGTTTCTCGCAATCAAGAACCATCACATTTCTCAATAATACAATTAACATGTCTGCATACATTTTCTCATGAGTAAATGTCAATATTCAAGATATTTCTTATCACAATCCAATCAATCTTTCAGTTATCTAGATCGAGGAGAAAGTGATGTCATTTACTCACTAGCTTAACAATGAAGTGTGTGAATGCGGCTTTATTAGTATGCAGCATGACAGTTCTTGATTGTCATATTCGTGTTCTGCACCCTTGTAGAACCAGACACTATGTGTAATCTATATTAATCCTATGTAACGACCATATGTAAATGGTATGTTATGATATACATATATTTAATATAGAGATATATAGAGATAAACCACAGAACTATAACAAGTCTGCAAAGAGAGATCCCCAAATACATCAAACCATAACTGGTTGAGGAGACAGAATTGGCTGCTATTTAGCATTTTTATCTGCTGTAACGGAGCTTTCCCTGCTGTCCCATCAAAGAATTTTTTTCAGAAGTGTCTCTTTATACTCTTTCTTGGCAACTAAAAAAAAAACAGTACAATAATATACTTCAATGATGCATGTAGTGATTCCTCTAAATCACTGATTATTTCTATTAGTCTACGTCCATAATACATGTAGCTTTCTCAGGCATTTTCTGCATTGATTACAATAGTTAAAGTGACAGAAATTAGCATTTTTACGAGAAGGAATCAATTGTCAATCGTATACATGTAACTTGCCGTATGAGAACTTTTTTTCAAAATCATTTGCTTCACCAGTTGATCTAACTTCATTATTCTTGTTAAAGGTTTACTATTTTTTTTAACAGGGCTATATCATGTAAGCCAAATTGAGTCTCCTTGCTTCACAAATTGAGTCGAAGGAGTGAAAATGTGAATTCTACATGCATGTAAATCGTTCCTCATTTTGAAGACAATAAGGCATCAAATCAAATATTATTCGCTTAAAGTTAACGCTTACCTTTTTACTTGAGTTGTTGTGAGCATTTCCTTGCCTGGATCAGCATTTAAAGAGTAAAACTAACAAAGAAATCGTCACCACAAAAGCGTGATCGTAGATACAAACATTTGAATGAAACCGCCCAAAACCTGTAAGGAGCTGGTAAGTACTTCATGTATGAGCTAGACTGGTTACCGCTGACTGCTGACCAAAACAAAATCACTAGTTTCCAGTCTGGTCTCTCACGTGTTATCCAAGATGGCGGAGGATGACAATGTTTCTACGGATTCATTTTAATTGAGGAAGATTCCAAAGATACTGGAGTTCATTAAAAGGATTAAGTGCTGACTTGGAGTGTGTAATTTTCAAGAGTAATGCATCATGTTCCTTTTGGAATAAGGCCGATATGAGAGCATCAAACAAGGTAATCCGTTGATTAGTATTTCTCACAATCTATTGAATACATTGGAATAAAAGCTTCCTTTTTCATTTCTCCGTGTACAGAGTGATTTTATGTTCAAAGTTTGGAGCCTTTAAAGGACATGTATTGCGAACAGTGAATTAACTCGAAAGATAACACATTCACATTGGCATGCTTTGAATAAGACCAAACCTTTAGCTTGTTATACATGTATTGAAGGTTGAAGTTCCTGTTTTTTTTTTTTAGTGAGTGCTATGTAAAGACTATTTTACCCGAAGGCATAGTAAATATATACAGCAGGCCTTTGCTTTGCAAATTTTTACTCCTGGTTTGTTTTAATTGGTGCAGTACAGGTCCAAGACATAGGCAATTTAGGATCTTGATTCCTGTCCCATTCCCATTTAAGATCCTGTTTAGGATCCTGTTCCTATTTAGGATCTTGATTCCTGTCCCATTCCCATTTAAGATCCTGT
>BLFO01001586.1:685527-705527 GCA_014634245.1 Montipora cactus
TGGTGAGTAGTACAGTGATTGATCAGTTGCTCAATAACAGCCTTCTCGGCAGCTTTACCAACAAAAGCAAGATTGCTCACAGGTCTGAAGTTCTTCAAGACAGGATCAAGACCAGGCTTTTTAAGTAAGGGTCTAACCACAGCGTTCTTCCATTGTGCTGGTATAAGTCCCTCACTTAAAGAGAGATTTATCATCTGAGTTATAATGGGGGTCAAAACATCAGAGCATCGTTTGATAAGCCATGTTGGATTTGGATCAAGACTGCAGGTTGAGTTAGAAGATGACATGACAATGAGATGACAATGTTGCTTCGTGACCTGACCTGTGGCCAGGAACAGGAAATTTTTCAAAGGCCATTCAGTTTTTTCCTGACCTGGTTCTCCTTATAAATAATGGACTGTCCCTTATAACACTAGCATGAGATTTGCTCATTTCAAGGTCACTTTCCAGCAAGATGGCATAATATACATGTATATACATACCCCCTTGGAGCAGCACATGCTGATCTCCTCGTCATGTTTAGCTGTTTTAGTGCCTTGGCGAGTCAAAGGCTCATAAAATTCAGTCTCCAAGTTGGCCATAACATTCATTTGAAACATTTGAAGTCCAATTGAAGCCACTTGTAATCCTTTGTTATCGTCCTGTGAAAAAGCTTCACGCAGAGCTGGAGAGGGGTTCTCGGAAACGATCGAGGGATGTCGAACATTCGTTTGGGACCGACTAATTACAAAGACGTTTACACCTTAGTGGACGGGTGACACATTTGCATATCGCATTGCCCACAACAAGTCGTTCCTACCCTTCGTGTATCCATGAGTTAAAACGACGAAAAATGCTACACGGATATTCATGCATCTCGCATCACCGGTAAGTTCTTCGAGCTATACAGGGTGCTCACCGACAAATCAGGGAAAATGAAGAAGTGACAAAAATCCTGGAGTCATGTGTCAGGTTCAGGCTAATCTACGCGACACGCAATACTGCCAAAATCTCCTGAAATGGCCAAACAAGAATTATGCTGGTATAATTTTCCACGGAGGAAGATATGGGCTTTTTACTAACTAAAAAGTCAACCTAATTAGTAGTAAATTTGCTTACTCGACATTCAAACAAAGCAGCTCACAACTGGAGATCCATTTCACACAAAAAGCTTACAAATGTGTGTATGCCAGAATCTCTGTCAACACAGAATTGCTAATGTTTCAGGCCTTCTTCCTTTTTTTAGTGAATCTCACACAATATGTGAGGCAGCGAGGCATGCATTAAGAAGGAAAACATTAAGCTTACCTGAAATCCAACTGTTGTAAATTACATGTTGTGTTTTGGCTCTCGCTCTATTTGTCTCAGCTTTACGGTGTGCTTCGTTGAAATTTTCTCTTCTTCTCCTTCCTCTGCTTCCCTCAAGGCTTTCTTGGCTTAAATTTCTAAACTTTTGCCGCCTCTTGTCTCATGCTATTATCTGTTCTTTAATCTTTATCCTGTTTCTCTTCACTAACATGATTTTCTGCCAGAAAAAAATGGGGTGCCATGCGATTTCCTCCCAACCCGGGAGGCTGTCCTGTCCTGCCTCCCCACCTCCATCCTGACAGTCTGTACGTGCAGACAGATGGGTTGACTTCATAACCAAAATCTCGCATGAATAGATTTCCCAAGAAGTCTTACCCATGGTGCTCCAAAACGCACAAGAGCTCCTTTACTCAGCATCTAGGCCCGCCAAAAATACACAAAATTGATGAACTGTATGAATAATCTTAATGTAAGTGCCTTTCAAGATACACTATCTAATGTACCGGTAATTTAGGGAGACTTTGCCAAGTTTTCAGAAGTTGATTCAAACAAGAAGTATGCCTTTTTGGAGTTGGAAAGTGGACAACTTATAATATTAAGGAGATGGCAAAAAATGAATTAAATGTAGAATTCTCAAAAGTGACAAAAAATTACTGTAGTTATGATAAAATTATCTGAACAAAAGATGAAATTTATCATTGCATCCTGTTATTACGGCAGACGTAATCACGAGGAAGAGCATTCATTGGCAAATAATTCTGGTTTGTATGTACCTGTACTTATATTTTCACAAAACTGCTTTGTCTTGCTGTGCAAAGCCTTCATGCTTTCATTTTCAGGCCAGGTAACTTTATACATGTAGCTACAACTGTAAGATGGTCTGTTAAGTTCAATGGCCCCAATGTTTTCACCTTTCATAATTCGATCATTTTCCGAGTTCAGTGGCTCATAGCCACTTTCATTTTTGGTAGTCCCGACTACCGCTCAGATATACGTTAACTGCGCAAACGCAGTGTATACGCATATACGCGTATGCTTATACGCACATACGCGTATACTTATACGCACATACGCGTATATTCATGCGCGTCTGATTTTCCTTTGTTATTCAGTACCATAAATTTCCTTTGTGTTGCATTGTTGAGTAAAACAAAGAACTTTTGGATCGGAACAAAGCCACGAGCCGATAACAGAAAATTTACATACTGCAAAAGCTATCATGTTACAAACGCGCAGGTCGCTTCCCGTCGCGCATTTTTTGGATAACAAGCAAAAGTAATTCAATGTTTATGAATCAGAAGGGAAACAAAAATTTGTCTTAAGTTTGGCATTCAAATACGTGTATCGTTTGTGACCCTTCACGCAAAAAGGACCTTATGGATTCATTGAAAGCCGTGAAATTTTTTCGCGGCCCCGGTGCATGAATTTCAATTTTCACGGCGTGAATACGCCGTAATCATTTCACTCTTGGCATGAAACTATTTATGCCGTGAATGATTAGTGAAAACTTTCACGTCGTGAAATTAAGGGTAAAAAGTCACGCGGTGAAATTGATCCAATCGAAAGATGAATCAACAATTAATTTCCATTTTACCTTCAATTAAAAACTTTTTATGAAGAGAAGCGACCAACTCATAAATGGGAAACAATTTCTTTAGTATTGTATAATTTGATATTGCTGGTTTTAAACTTATAGCAAATTAAAGTAGAAGGGAATGCCCGAACAACGATCTATCAAAATTTGCATACGACTCACATCAAGAGGAAATCGTGACAGGTAATGCAACACTTTTCAAATAGGAGTAGAACTTCCGTCGTATTCGGCGAGGTAAACTCGAACATTTTCCGAGAATTGCATGTTTATTGATGGTGTGCCTTTTGTATATTATTAATTCTCTCTTTTAATAGTGTGGAACAAAATAACTCTGAACCTGAATGTTTATCGATGAAATAAACATCCGTGCGTGGGTTCGTCGTATTCCGAACGCGACAGCTGTTTGTGGAAGTGCGTCTTTGTCATGTAGTTCGTACCCGTGTACTATTTTAGTGCTGTCAAGCTACATGTATTCTTTATTATAACAATAAGCAAAACAATCGGCAAGCTAATGAGGCAGACGCGTATATCGGTATACGCGAATACGCGTATGGTTATACGCACATACGCGTATGGATATACCCACATACGCGTATAGATATACGCACATACGCGTATTGTGCGCATATTTTGGTTAACGTATTTCTGAGCGGTACTGTATATGCTGGGAATGAGGCCTACGTGTACATACAGTCAAGCATGTTTAGGCCTCATCTACTGCTTTCAAGGGAAGAAAGCAATTTGTTGCCAATGCTTTAAGAACGAGACATTACATAGCTGTTTAATCTATTCGTTGTGCACACTTCATTTCCAAGAAATTGTAACGCATGCGTACTAAGCTCCATACATTTTTGGTAGTCCTGACTCACACTGGTCTCCTACAATGAGTGACATCTTTGCAAACGCTTTAAGAAAGAAAAATAATGTCTTGGAATTATTATACAATTCGTGAAAATCTTTCATGGAGATCTCATATAACTGCTGTTTGCAATAAGGTTGCCAAGGTTATAGGAATTCTATGTAAATCCAGGCTTTCTTACCCTCATTAACTTTAACTCCTTCTTGTTTTAATTTACGTAAAAGTTCCCCTTAATTTGGATATCATTTTGCTATTAGCTCTCAAGCCTTAACTATCTGGAAGGATATCTCTTTGAATCTGCTCAACATCCTCACTATTAACAACTTGAAAAAGAAATTAAAACTATATTTTGGAAGCCTAATTTAGTGAAAGAGTAAATCTAATGAACTTCTGTTATTTTGTTGGGATTGTCCCAGACTTGCCATCATCTTAGCATTCTTGTGCTTTGCTTAGTATTTATAAGTTGGTTAAAATCCTTCTTTTTTTTATGAAATTATCGCAGTTTTTTTTTCCTGGCGATAAACCATTTAATTAAGCCCCTTGCTTTGGTTTGTTGGTCTGAAGTGTCTCTCACATGTATGATGTAATAAACGATCATAAATCAATATCAGAACCTTCTTAAACAAGGCATACCTGTACCAGCGTCCTACATATTCTATTCTTTCAACTCTCGCAGACCCCTGGCAGTTGTACTTATAATATAATTAATGGACCAACTTAACCTTTGACGGTCTGTGCAGTCCATACTGTATCAGTTTGTGTATATTGGACATAACTGAAAAATTCAGGTGGCTTCAACAGGATTCAAAGCCATGACCTCTGCAATTAATGCCGGTGCAATACTCTACCAGCTGAGCTATGAAGTCACTCAGTTGGACACAGATCAATTTGTTGGGCTCGTGTTCCTGTGAATGGTGATGTATTAGCAGGCAGTGAACCCGGTAACTCAAGCATTGTTTTACAGCCAAGTACTGTAAGTAGTGTCTGAAACCGTATTTTTGTTTTACAGACCATTGCTCGTTTGGAAAAAGACATCAGACTCCTGCACAAATGCCAAATGACTACAATCATGATGTGCATAGAAAGCCCTCCCACGACATAATTCATGACACAAGAGAAGCAAGGCCACGATCCCCTCCTACTGATGAAGAACTAGGATCTTGTATGGCAAGTCATAAGAAGAGTAACTCTGAAAATACCACACCGAGCAGGATAAGAGAACCCACAAGCGAAAGAAGAGAAAGGACTGCTGATATCTCTAGAAAAGAGGTGCTCTACGTTATTGCAAAAACATATTTTTTATGGAAATGTTGTCTGGAAATAGTAGTAAAAAAAAAAAAATTTTAGTGGAATGCTTTGGCTATTTAGACATGATGTTTCCGTGTTTTTATTAAGATAAACAAGAATACCAATGTTGGATTTTGAGGAGAGGGGAAAACCGGTGCAGAGTAGAGAACCAACAAACTAACAAACTCAACCCACATACGATGCCTAGTCTGAAAATCGAACCTGGCCACATACTGTAGGTGGGAGGCAAGTGACTCTCAGCGCAGAGAAGAGAACCAACAATCTCAACCCACACATGATGCCAGTCTGGAATTGAACCCAGGCCACATTGGTGGGAGGCCAGTGCTCTCACTACTGTGCCATCCCTGTACCCCAGATGCACGCGGATTTTAGCAAGGGTCACAAAGGGTCCCCTTGCTCTTCTCCCCCACTTCATCTTTGGAATACACTCAGACAATTAACGTCACAAAGTGTCCCTAAATACTGCTTCTCAAGTAAGGATGAACAGCTGCATTTACCCTAAGCTAAAATAATGCTAACCTTTGCCCTCACCTTATTGATAGAAAAAGGTAACGCATGGCTAGGCCTAAATGTACACTTCGCGCTGGATGTCAAAATTGGGCGTTTTTCTAATTACTTGCATTTCTGGACATAAGTGTGGTTAGGGGCACTTTAGTTATCTTTTTTATGCTGTATTTTGGTTCCCCTCTTGCTTTAGATGGTCTACAATCTCCCTGGTGTACAGATTTCAAGTGATAAACCTTCTGCAGTGCAAATTATTCCTCGTTGTGATCACAGAGGCGACAAATATGAATGGACAGTTACTCTCACGTTTGAGGTAGGTTGTGCGTACACTTTTTGTCCTAGAGTGTTTATTAGCTCAGCACCGAAGCTGCGTAAACAAAGTATGACAAAAGTAACGGCTAAAAAATCTGTAATGAATGGCAATTGAGAAGATTCTATGGATAAAACACTTCATAAAAACAGGGCTTGTAGTTCTCGAATTTATGAACAAAAGTTTGAATTAAGCAATAAAATAATTGAGCTCATCGAACTGTAATGGTTCGCTGTGATTGGCCAATCATAGGGCCTGCTGAAACGTACTGTCTGATAGATACGTGAACAATAGTGCAGCCACAAGAAAGCCATATCAGCAAAAGCTAGTGACATTTAATTGGTTTCTTATAAAATCACCAAAGATACACAGCCTGCAGGTAAGAATCTCTTTTCAAAAGCACTGGTTCTAAATCAGGGAAGTTTAAAAAGTAAACAAATGCGTTAATTACATGGTAGATAAAAACGAAAATATCAGCCAACTTGAAACCAAGAACTACAAACCTTATCAGTGCTTTTTCTGAGATGTGAAGAAAGCTAAATGGCTTCTCTGTACCACAAGATGTAGGAAAAGAAAAAAAAGGAAACTACATGTGCTATATATACATTGAAACATGCATAATGAGGGTTTTTAAGTGTTAAATAAGCCCCTGTGTGGCTAACGTCTCATAATGGGAAAAGAATTTATACAAAGGCAGAAAATTACCTTGAAAGAACTGAGAAAATTGAACTGCTAACAGAGTGGTTTCACTGTCATGCAATTTAAAAAAAAAAATCTGAAACCGTTCAAAGACAGAAGCCAAGAAAATGAAATGTTATAAAAGACTAATACATAAATAACTCCTCCAAGTCTCAAGTCTGTTTGGTGCATAATTTCTGAATTATTTGCCGAAAGTTAATCTGTTAGTTAGTTAATTGACTCCTTGTGCCAGGAGGTACGCAAGGCACGCACATCTTCCCTCCACTGATGGCGGTTGTTTGCTCCCTGCCTCGCTGCTACCCATGTGCTCCATTCTTGTCTGTCTCTCTCCTTCCCTACAGTGCGACGCCAGGTAGTTTTGGGTCTGCATCTGCTTCTCTTCCCCTCTGGCTTCCATCCAACGGCAACAGCACAGTTGCTGTTTGCTTCTTTTATTTGCCGAAACATGTTACTCAATTTCACAGAGCTTTGTATGGAAACGCGATGTTGGTGTTCCTGGGAGGGTGAACAATATGGCAGCCTTAAATCAACAAAACTTCTGTAACTCAGTTTGCGATTAAAGCCCTCTTGCATTGCTAAATCAGCATATACATGTATTCTACAGCTTGTAATGCTTAATTTGCCAAAAATCACGAGGCGAAAATGTTTTTGAACCAGACATCTTTATCTAGGCTACTGTCTTGGTGTCGCAGAAGGTGAAAATTTGAAAAATTCGAAATGCTCTATTATTAAAACGAAAAACGCTACAGGATCTAAAACTGGTAAAAAGATAATTCTTATCCACTAGAAGTATGTGCAGTGTAGTTGCCCACTACAAGGTTTGGGCGTTTTCTAAACCATTTCTGCCTCTCTTGAAGCATTGGTAAATACTCTTGAATCCAGCGTTTCCAAAAATCGTTGGTCAGCGTTTGCCCCCATACTGGTTTTTAATGCCATGTGTTTCGTCAGGATGGCAGTACGTATTTGGGTGCAGAAGGGGAAGGTTGCTTGGAGACAGGCTCAGGATCACATGGATCGATATCACCTGACAGGGGAATAACAGAATGGTCGTTCAAAAACTTTTCCACTTCAGCAATGATTGTCAGCAGTGTTTGATTGTCATCTAGCTGGTTACCCAAAAGCAGGCGAAGAATTTTTCGGATTAAGTGAATCATTCCCTTCCAAACACCCTCAGTGTGACTAGCTAATGCAAATGTTCGTTCTGCCAGAAATAAGGCTGCTCTCATTATGGATCATGTTATTGACAGGGATATCAACCTTCGTGTATTGACAGAAACTTGGATGAAAAATGATAATTCTGTCTCTGCGCTATTGCTCCTGGATATCTCTTTAAGAATATTCCTTGACCATCCCAACGCAATGGTGGCGGTACTGGTTTAATGTATAAGGAAAAACTGAAGGTTTCTCAAATTGATGCTGGAGAGAAACGTTCTTTGAATTCTCTGAATGGAATATCTCTAACTCCAACCAATCTTTTAAAGTGATTGTGGTATACCACCCTCCCTATTCAGTGCGTCATTTTTGAAGAATTTTCCACCTAGCTTGAAAACATTGTTGTGTGCCCTGAGGTTTTAGTCATTGCTGGCAATTTCAATTTTCATCTTGATAATCCTTTGGATGCTGATGCTGCTATATTTACTGACTTATTGGATACTTATTCAGCTGGTCATATCCTGGATCTTATCATCACGAGGTTGTCCAATGATGTACATGTTAAGGCCCATTCAAACGCTCGCAACATTGTTGGGGCCAACATGTTGCGAGCGTTTGCACACCATTTTGTGTGTTGTTGTGTGTTGTTGCGACTTGTTGGAAGTTGTTGGAGGAAGTTTGAAACTGGTCAAACTTCAGAGCCAACAAGTGCCAACATTTCTATTGTTTCGCGGTCATTGATGCATGGTCAAACAATGTTGCGTTTGTTTGCACAGCACATCCAACAATGTTGTGCCCCGGCGCACGCGCACTACATGCCACATATCCACACAAATACATGCGAACAAGAAATCAACATGACGTCGGAGATGGAAAACGTCCCAGAGTCCTTTGTATTCTCATCTAAAGACCCAACATGTTGTGACTTGTTGCGAGCGTTTGCACACATCGGCTAACATCGCGCAACAAGAGACAACATTGTTGGGCCCAACAGTGTTGCGTGTTGTTGCGAGCGTTTTCACGGGCCTTTATGGAGCCTAAGGCTACATTTTCGATCTCTGATCATTGTTTCATAGAGTGTTGGTTGTCTGCACCACGTTCTGATTTATGTGTTAAAGAACTGCAATATCATCAATACAAGAAAATTGATATTGTTGCCTTCAAGAATGACATTTGTGCTTCAGATCTTTATTGCTCCTCACCTTATAATTTGCAGGAATTGGTGAAATGTTATGATGGGGCACTGCTTGCTATTTTGGATAAACATGCCCCTATACAAAGTAAAGTGGTCACCATGAGCCAATGGTTTCATAGTTTACCGATGATCCTGAAGATCTCAAAGCTAAGAGTAGAAAATTCGAGAGAAAGTGGCTTAAGCCCCAAATTCAATCTGACAGATTGGCCTATCGTGAGGTCTGCGATCAATATTCAAGACTACTAGAAGATTCTAAGAGTGAGCATTACTCTGACTTAATTGAGCAATGTGCTGGTGATTCAAAGAAGGTATTTAAAGTTGTCAATTCCCTGTGTAATAAGCAACAGGAATTTCCGTTGCCTCCACACAATGACAAAACAACGTTGGCAAATGCTTTTGGTGAATTTTTCTGCCGCAAGATTGATTTGATCAGAAAAGAAATTGATAGCGTTGATGCTGTTCCACCTCCAGTTGATTGTCAGCCTGTTACAGTAAGACCCATCTTCAAGCATTTTCATCTGTAACTATTGATGATGTTTGTGCTACTATAATGCAATCGTCAAGTGCTTCTTGTGGGTTAGATCCGGTTGTTAAAGGTGTGTGTTGACAAACTAACTCCAGTTATAACTAAATGTAAGACGGAGAACCTATCTCTTCATGAGGGCTTGTTCCCGAGAACTGAAAAGTGGTACTGATAGTCCCACTTCTCAAAAAAGTCAATCTTAAACCCACCTTCAGCAATTTTCAGCCTGTCAGCAATTTATCATCTCTAAAACTGTCGAGAGGCTTGTGATCCAGCAGCTGCTGGTACGTTGTCCTGATAACGCTCCTCTCCCTAACAATCAGTCATTGTATCGAAAGTTCCATTCTACAGAAACGTGTCTCTTGAGGGTTCAAACACTAATTAAGTTGCTGATATTCCGTGCTGAGGATGACAGTTGAGTTTCACGGTTATGATTACTGTGGGATTCATTTGGGTCTGGGATTCAATTAAATACCAAATCACCAATTAGCAGTGGATTGAACGATGCCAATGTGTTGGAATAATATGCACAAGGACTTTGTACATGTAACGCCTGATCCTATGCCATCTGAACAATATAGGATAATTAGCCGACATATACACCAAACAATCATTGCTATGATGAGAAGGTGTGATGGTAAAAAATGTAAATGCTTTGTTTATAGTGGAAGTGCACTTAGCTATCAAGCTAGTTTACAGGCACCCCACTTTTAACAATGTGAAAGAAACAACTCAAAGTTAACAGAAACGTTATTAAGAACCCCAACTGGCAGGAGGCAACCAGTTGGCTATTTACAAAGCGTGGTAGAGTTGAATCCGGGACAACCGGAAACAAATCCTAACCAGAGGTTAGAACGGGATTTGAACCCGGAGCAGCCGCATGCAAACCCAACGTCCTAACCACTCGACCACGCTGCCATTTCACCACCAGCACCATTCCACCACCAGCGAGACAATTGGTAATCAACAGCAATTCCATGGACATTGTTCAGTTGTATTTGTCTTTTCGTCCTGATTTGTCTATAGCGCAGGATCATGCAGTTTTGACCTTGGAAGCGGTTATTTCTGAAGTTCGGTCATTGCTCTTAATTAAACTGAAGTTTAATGACATCAAAACAAAGTTTATTGTCATCGGCATTCGACAACAGGTATCTAAGGGCGACATTGCTTCTTTTAAAATTGGCTCAGCTGACATTGCACCAGAATCGAATGTTAGAAACCTGGATGCATGGTTTGATGATAGAATGGCAATGAATGTCCATGTTGGTACCGTCTGCAAGAAAGCCTTCAGAGCACTGTACAACATTCGGCAAATAAGAAAATTTCTTTCTGTTGAGTTGGCAAAGACACTTATCCGTGTTTTTGTCACGTGCCATCTTGATTATTGTAACTCTCTGTTGTATGGTATTCCTCAGTACTAATGTGATCGCCTTCAGAGAGTTTTGAATGCTGCTGCTAGAGTCACGTGTCTTCACATATCACACCAGTCCTCACGCTGCTTCACTGGCTTCCCATCAGACACAGAATCGAATTGAAAATTGCCCTTATGGTTTTCAAGGCTCGACATGGTTTGGCGCCAAGCTATATTTGTGAACTGTTAGTAGATATTCTCTCAGATCTGCAAATGACAAGCATAGGCTGAGCACGGTTCTTGCTCTGCACATTGTTTATTTTTTTTAGTTTTGTCGGTGACCAGACCCAAACTTCTACTCGGCCATATAGTCAGCAGGACTTTGAATCACGCAACTTACCATGTTTATTAGCCCAAAGCTGTTAAAACGTTAATGGATTAACTAACTAACTGTGGAATAAATTTTTTCAAAACAAACAAAACGGCAGACTTACAGTATTGTTTGACCTTGTGCCGGTTGCGTGGCAAGAAAAGAAGTTCAGGATGCATGATATTGCTTTCGCAAACTTTACGGAGGAAGAACTCAGGAGTTGCTTTCGTTTTGGCCACGAGTTCATTGCGTTTTTGGTCAAACTTCTCTGGGAAGACCTTGAATGACAAACCTCATGAAACCATGCTTTGTCGCCAGCTGTTGAAGTGCTTGTGGCGCTACGTTTCTTCGCCTCCAGAAGCTTCCCCCGAGTGATTGGCGATACCGTGGGCCTACCAAAGTCACCCGTTTCTCGCATAATTTGTCACGTGTCCTAACAGCACTGATTCAAAAGTGGAACAAGTTTATGCGTTGGCCGACCACCACTGTTGAAATTCAGTGAGCAAAGTAAGGGTTTTTCTGCGAGGGAGGTGTTACGAAAAATAGCATTGCATGACTAGCGTTACTTTCTAGAAGCTTGCAGAGAGTTTGTAGTTTGTTTATTTTTCGGCTTGTACGTAAGCATTTCTAAATCGGTGTGTTTTGTAATCTTTCTATAATTAGATTGTTTACTGTTTTAGAAAGTTCCTGAATCTCATTGTGAAAGTATATAAGCAAGCGAGTCTGAGTGATGTTTTTTAACTAGTTTTTCACAAGCGAAGAAAGTTGGTGTTTAGTCAAGTGTGACAGAAGCTGTGTTTATTCAAGTTGGCAGAGGCCGTGTAAGTTTATCGAGTCCGTGCTGTGTAGAGTTTTACTTCGTGGAAACTACGTTCATTTTGGAATAAATCTTCTTGTTATTATTCCAACAACCCTGCGTTCAGTTTAGTTTGCAAGCTACCCATCCTCAAGAACATTTGAACTCGTAACAGGAGGGTTCCCAGGAGTAATTGGTTGCGTAGATGGAACCCAGAGTTCAAGGGCCCAGCCAAAATGAGGCTGATTATGTCATTCGGAAGGGATATCATTCCATTAATGTACAAGCTATTTGCGACCACAGAGGTGAGGGAAATAAATGTTAAGTCCGTTTACAAAATTCCAAGGGAGGGGAAGTAGTGATATATAAACTTAAGCTTATATTTTTTTCACTTTCTGGGGAGACACATGACTATAACTTTTACCTGTCAAAATTTTTCTTAACTAAATTCCGAAGGGATCGCCCTCTAAAAGGTTTTTTTAATTGTTACAAAGGTGCTATTAGCACATAAAATCATTAAAGGTAGTTATAATACACTGGCAAAATTATGATTAGTACGCAAAAGTGAACAAGAGCTCCCATGTTCGGCTGTTGGTAACCTGTCGGCCGACGTGGTACCGACACATTACCGACACATTTCAGGCTTCTTTACCAACATTGTGGCCAAATGGCCAGGAAGCACACATGACAGCTTCATTTTGACTGATTCAGTTATTGAACAGCAGCTGCATGCCCAGCCCTCGAACACTAGAGGACGGCTTACTCTTGGAAGCCTTCAACAAAGCCCAACGTGAGCATCTGATTTGCTCCAAATTTGAGAGGTTCTCAGCTCAGGTTCTCCATCTTGCAAGTTTCTCATCTGGAATCTGTTCATCCCAGCCATAGTCTTGCCTGCAGAGCTCTTGCAACAGCATCTTTGCTTTGGGTTGTACAATCCAAAAGCTAGTGATAGTGTTCCTCTTCTTGTGTAAGGAACGTCTCTCTTAGCAACCGTAAAGGTTAGGGTATCCCTCTTAACATTCCATTTGGTTTCTAACGCAGAATCCAGAGGCAAATCTTCAAGCTCTTAAGTCCCTTATCAAAGGGGCTCTCTCACTTTCTGGTAGGGACTTGAAAACTTCGCGACAATTGATGATCCACTTTTTAAGGTGGAATCCCCCCTGAACAAGAAGATTCGACAGTCTACAGTCATTCAAGCAAGTCTCTCTGAAACGTGCAGCACAAGCAGAGACCACTCTCACTTTGTTGGGTTTCTGGGGATGAAACACGGGGTGTTGTGGTAAGTACCAGAGTTTGCTAGGAGGTGTATCGTCCAGAGGTAGAATCTTTTTCCTGTGGCCAGCTATAATTGATTGATGGTGGCTTTATACTTGTCCAACAGAGCTGGGTCAGCTAGGAAACGTCTCTTGAGGGCTTGCAATCTAAGTGCAGCAACACAACTACTGTTTGGCAGGCAGGGCGTTTGGAAACGCCAAGGTAGGGCCAACTGGTAATGGCCGTCTACTTTACGTGCAGAGCCAAGAAGGGTTCTAACTGCATAAGGCTGTTTGCCTCTTCCACGCCTCTGCTTGAAAACCCAATGAGACTCGGGCACATCATTTCCAATCAAAATCTCAACAGCATTGCCATCGAGCTTTGGAAACTCTGTCCTACGTAGGTGAGGCCATCGCTTCACATTTTCTTCAAAAGGAAGATTTTTGTTAAGAAGTGAAGGATGGTCCATGGTCCAGACTAAATGCACACTGGTGTCATCAGAGCTAACACATCCAGTGCAACTTCATAAACCAACATGGGTTCTACTGGGACCAATTGCAGCACACTGATCTTCTCTGGCCTTGGAGGCATTACCCAGACCTTGGTTGACAGGAACTCACTGGGCTTCACAGTCATCAACTCTAGATTTCTCCCCCAAAGATGGAAGTGGATGAAGAAGTGAGTGGTGTCGTGTAGCCCAGCCACTAACCATATATGTTCTTGCTAATCTTCATCGTCTTGCAACGTTGTTCGCCCTCAAACAGTTCATACAGAGCTTATTGTTCTGCACAAACTCCTTACGTTTCTTATAGGACCTATCCCTGAACCTGAAGCATTTCTCCATGGTGTGAGAGTCATCGCAGAACAAGCAGAGAGATAGACGCAGAAATTCAGGACTGTTTGACACTTGCATCACTGCACCTTTAGTTTGTCTGGGTTCGGACATGATCTCTTGTCTCTGATAACCACTTAAAGCTTGTGTGGCAAGAGTCGTAACCTTCACTGCTTGATCATGGGTTATCTCCCTCCTGACAGGTTTTGGATCCTTTTCTCCTTCAGGCTTAGTTGCTAAGCACTAAGTGACCAAAGTTTTAAGCCCTATTTTCAAAACGACACTTCTCTATTTTAACTGGAATTTTCATATTTCATGGTCCGCCATAACAAACTTTAAATCCTTGAGAGAGCTGCATCGAGGAGAAAATGACGTCAGAGACTCCAGTTTAAGAATGCAATGCGTGTGTATGCGACTGAGTTAATATGCAACACAGGAATTTCGGGCCTTCAGATTTTTTAATTCATGTTTTGCATACATAATAAACTTGGTTTACACGCTGAAATCTTAATCTATTGAGTAAATGACGTCACGTTCCCCTAGATCCAACCCTCTGAGGTGTCCAATCGGTCAGTTTTGAACGTGAGAAATGGCAGACTGTGAAATCCAAAACTTACACTCAAAGTAAACAGCCTTTGGATGAAAATCAAAGCTCAAAATTTTGCCCGGCCAGCAAGTGTTAAGCAAACACACTTTCAAAATCTGAATAAAAAAGGAAGTGATTTTTTGATCATGGTAACAATTTAAAAATAGTTTATCCAATGAGTTCTTCTTCATCATAATTTCACTAATGGGCGGAATTCACAAATAAAGATCTAATCTCATTATATCGCCTTGTTAAATGTCCCTTGTACACTGCGATTGATCCTTGGAGTTGACTGATATCCTGCAATGGGATGCCATCACCCTTCAGGGACGCATTTGATGACTGACGTTGAAGCTGTTGAGCCCTATCTCCGACCGAACTTGTAGCCATCTCTCCAACTGAAGGCGCATCGGACACTGATTACGATGAGAACAGATGTAGTGGCAAGAAAACCACATCAGCAAAAGCTACTGACATTTAATTAGTGTCTCAAAATCGTTGAAGATAAACAGCCTGGTAACGATCTCTTTTGCAAAGTGCTGGTTCTAAAACAGGAAAGTTTAAAGAGTAAACAAGCATGTAAATTACATGGTCGACAAAAACGAAAATATCAACAAACTTGAAACCGAGAATTACAAACCTTATTAGTGATTTCTCTGAGACGTGAAGAAAGCTAAACGGCCTAAGAAAAGACACAACTAGACGGCCAAGGATAACTTCTAACAGTGAAAACTAAACAGTAGATTTGGAACTCTGTACCACAAGACGTAGGGAAAGAAAAAAGGAAAAACTACACGTGCTATATATACAAGACCGTGCAAAAGTAGTTGCAGTCTCGACTCGATCCTTTGCGAGAATCGAGGATCGAGAATCGAGTCGAAGATCGAGACTCAATTCACTCGAAATCAAAGTCGATCCTAGACACTCGATTCTTACAAAATCACCGACGTGAAACATTGTCAGTTATTCATACTTGGTTTAACTTTCGCGAAAGCATTACTTCTCAATTACAGTAAATAACAACAGAAATTATTTAATAAGAAAACGAGATAGAGGCTATCACTCCTGTGTATCCTCTCTTCAAAACTACAAGCGTATGTCGTGGATTAAAATACAGAAGCAAGACAGTGAGCTTTAGCGTGTGATGGATTTTATTATGAGTAGAATGTAAATTTCCAATGTAAACATTGAGAGATATTTGCATACCACGCGCCCAAACAAGTAACGCAACGATTCATGTATTTTATACATCTCTTCTTAAATGCAATGATCTGAAGGAAAGTTATATTGATGGTGGAATCTCTGTGCTAGACTTGTTCACCGGTATCAGGTTTCGTTCTTTGCGAGCGAACCAAGAACGGCATCATCGCAGGACGAAGTACATGTGGCAAAAGCTGTTCCATCCAACTTTTGATACCTTGAGTTGGGAGTTCGTATGAGGGCAACATGACTTTTTTGTAAATAATATTTGCCCAATTAACCTGATCCCAGTGACTGAAGATTTTTCTGGTAAGGGAATAAACAAACAAAGCTGGGCAATGAAACTCGAGGTCTCATCACGGAATAGTTTTACTTTCACAGAAACAGTTTTTGTAAATCTGAAGTTAACACATACCTATACAGAGGACATTTGTTTCCATAAACACCGGCTACTGCAGTGTTACTGACTACATGTATCCAGTACGGTCTACGGAGCAAACTTGAAATGCCACTCCGGTTGCGGTGTATAGTGTCGTAGACTGTTTACAGTCCGTGTGATTGTCAAGTGTGCTTCGATCTTATGGACAAAGAATAATTATCTTCTCCGCAATCGCACAGAATAAATGATTGTAGTTTCAATGAATTTCCTCTCTTCAAATGTTACAGAAGTAATTTTCAATTACAAGCTACATCGTAGGTTACAGCTACATTTTCAGGCGGATCGTGCTCTCGATTAGAAGCCTATGGAGTAAACTTGAAATACCATACTGGTCCAATAGTGTCGAAGACTGTTTACTGTCCATGTGATTGTTGAGTATGCTTCGATCATATGGCCGAAGAATGATTATCTCCTCTGCAATCGCACCGAAAATAGTGTCGTTCGCTGTTCTTGTGATTTTTCCCAATTTCAGCAACCAGATTCGAAGGAGGACTAAACTCGCTCGGTTGTCTGCGTTACTCCCGAACAACATTCACCGAGAAACTTTGGCAGGCTTTTCTGTTATTCATATTCCCAGTTGCGTTTGCACTATTAATGTATCGAGGAATCAGTCAAGCGACACGCTCATTAAATTCTCGATTCCTTCTATTTGCTTCTCGATTGTCTTTCCTCCATCCTCGGTCTTTGGGTCTCGCGAGAATCAAGGATTGAGGATCAAGCCGAGATTAGAAACTTGAAAGAGACCGTCAACTTTCTTTTGCACGGTACTTGTCATCAAAAGGTGCATTATGACGGTTTTTAAGTGTTAAATAAGCCCCTGTGTGGCTAACCCCTCAGATTAGGAAAAGAATTAATACAAAAGCAGAAAATTACCATGAAAGAAGTGAGAAAACTAAACTGTTAATTAAAGCCTACAAAATATGCAGTAAAAAAGCATTCATTCATTTAACAAAAGATGGGTGCATAGTCTCATTTCTAATCCCTGCAATGGTCCTAATAAGAAAAAGGGTGTTTTTGCTGTCTTATAGATACGTGATGTGGGCATGCTTAGAAGACTAGACCTCACCCATCGCTACCACAACTGCTATCGATTAACTAGAGTCAGTGGCTTTTTAAATGACAAACGAGTTGTTTTTGTTGAGCCGGATGAACGCTGGTCATGCACCCTACCTGACCCAGGAGTGTCATCAGGTCAAGTGAAGATTGAAGTTCATGTTCTCTTCGAAAATAGAATATCCATCCCGAATCAGACATTTACTCAGTGTCTTAGGTTTGATTTTGGGAAGAAACCCTACTTGTTGCACGGTTTAAATGTCGATGTTGTCCACAAGGACGCCTTAGATATGATTTCAGCGACTCGAGAAGAGCTCAAACCAGATCCTGAGGTTTGGACAGATACTTCTGTCGAGGTTGTGGTATCCTCTGGAATAGCTGCGTCAGTTGAAGAAACCACGTACCAACTGCCTCCAAGGATTGAAAATGTGGTTTCAGCACAAGTTGTTGCAGTCAACCTTACTGAGGAAAACTACCAGAGGGAAATGCATCAACTACTTTTTACGGAAGAAATCTTCATGAAAAAGGCGATTTCAAGGTAAACATTAGATGTCTTGACAGGATTTGTGTGCAATTTGCCTAGTTAGTTGAAACCAATGCCACGCCTTCTTTCCGTTCAAATTTCCAGACAAGGACTGTGGAAATTATTACTTATTCTCTTTGTTATCAGTGATCATCATCACCACTTTATTTCAGAGGATAACATGTGACAAAGGGACAAGCAGATAACTTTGTGCCTCCTCGATTGCAAGTGCAAATGAAACCGATCGTAAAACCCAAGCCGCCAGTTGAAATAGGGAATCTTGAATGTTACTTGATTCTAAGATGCAGAAAAACATGCGCAATTGTTAGTTTTTGTAGCAAAGAAATAGATGTGTAATAAGACTGAAAAGAAATGTTCTGACTTGTTTTATGATTCTATTAATGAAGAGCAGAAATTATTGAAACATATTTTTTTCCTCAGATTTATTCTTCGCAGTGTTCCATTGCAAACTGAGAAACATGTGCCTGGCAAAAGATCTGAGATGATTTTTGCTAAAAAAGGGGAATTATTGGGAGTTCTCACTTTTAAGGAGAATGGAGCACCACAACCTGATTATGCCGCTGGTCGACTCCTCAGCCGAAATGTTCAGACTGCTTGGCTTAAGTTGGCAGGCAGTAATTCTTCTAAGGTGTGCGAGGCACTCATTGAAATGGTTGACATCATGGGAAAAACTGTAGTATTGAAATTGTCGTCAGGGACCTGCTCAGAGCTACAGCTGGATAATAAAGGAGGACGAATCTTGGTTGACGTACAGTTTCAGCTTAATAGACGCCCCCTCTGTGAATGGCATGCTGCAATTGACAGGCTGGGTCCTACCCAACGAAACCTATTGTTTCCAAAATCAAGTTCGCAGGTGACACAAAAGGTAACAAAACAGATATAGATTTTACTATGTCAAACGATTTTACTCGTTAGTTGGGGGCACTCAAAGGGTTTGAATTGGTTAACAATGTCAAGGTCCACTTAAAAACTGTACCTTTAACTAGCCTTTCCCTTCTGGGAATGAGACTTTTAGATTTTGCTTTGTCTAATGCTAGATGATTTTACTTGTTGACTGGGTGCAATTTAGGTGTGAATAGTTTATCTTGAAAAATGCTGAAACTGATAAGTGATAAGTAAGGTGGGCATACATGGAACAATCCCTTTTAACAGTACTGTTTGTGTGCTCTACCGACTTCTAACCAATACAAGACTCGCTAGTATTAGGGAATTATACTTGGGTGCTTAATGAAATTACTTACAATATACTGAATCCCTGATCTGCTACTCATAGCTGCAGCTGAGCAGTGTTTTGTGCCCCTGTTACTTCTGGGACTGAATGTGAGGATGGATGCTTCAGAAACGTTCAGTTTACCAGTAAGCAAAACCGGAATACCCAGTTGATTTGATTTGCGTAAATTGTCTAGTCTTCTAGCGCTGGATCACTAATTGGAACACTGTAAACAGAAATCAACAAATTACCGCAAATCAAATCAACTGTTGGTTTTCAAGGAGAGGGAAAATCCAGAGTACCCGGAGAAAAACCAGCGGAGTAGGGAACCAACTGACTCAACCCACATATGATGCCTAGTATGAGAATTGAATCCGGGTCACATTGGTGGGAAGGAACTGCTCTACTACGCCAGCCCTGCACCCTAGTAAAATTCATGTTGCGCTAGGAGGATTTTGTTGTATATTATTTTCGTACTTACAGCTGTATGCATGTCAGGGAAATTTGATCGGCAGAATAAAATCTTTGAAATTGTAACTGACATTTTCCGGCGTTAAGCTCTTCAGCTAAGATGGAGACACTTGATGGGAAAATAATAAGGTAGTATTTTAAATAAAACGAAAACCTTAGTTGTTACATAATAGTTTTGATGCGAAATGTATCACCTAATTAATAGCTCTGAAGAAACTTTACATGTATGCGCAAGGTTACCTTCGAAAGAATGGTGAAAGTGGTGGTGCACAATTTGACATCTGGTCATCAATTTTCTTTTCTCTTGTCCCTTTTATCTAGGAATATTGTTTCTCTGATGGAGTGTCTTTGGATGAAGGTCAAAGAGATGTTATCAGTCGTATTTTATCGACTGAATGTAACCCTGCTCCTCTTGTGGTTTTTGGTCCGTTTGGAACTGGCAAGACATTCACCTTGCATCAAG
>BLFO01001586.1:710527-735527 GCA_014634245.1 Montipora cactus
CTTTTCGTTAGATGGTCAGAAGGACGAAGCATATTGATATTGATGTCTCCTGTAAGCATTAACATGCCATCCCAGTACACAGTCAGGTATCCAAGTAAGTTCTCTAGACTATTCAGCCAATCGGAAGGACTGAGCATGCGCTCGGAATTGTAGATCACACCTACAAAAGCCCTACTATACTTATTGCACCTCTATCCATAGATGTTCAAGTTCTGGGTGGGCATTTTCAATGTCACGACGGCACTTATAATTGATATTTTCCTTGATATAGACACCAATGCCACCTCCCCTTATACCTTCCCTGTTACGGAATTCCGTAACGAAGCCAGGGATAGAAACATAGTCCAATAACTGCGGTTCATCTCTAAGCCAGGTTTCGCTCAATGCTACAATGTCCAGTGGATATGTATTGACAGTGAGTAAAAGCTCATTAAATGTCGAGACCATGGACTGAGTATTAAGATGCATTACTTTTAACTGGCCTGAGTTAAAGCAGAGTGGATGAATATCAAGGCCAGAATCAAGAGATGCGGACAAATCTAGCGTATCATCCAACATTTCCGTATCAGAGCACTTGTAAATGGGCAGAGCAGATCCCAGACAGTTACTGCATAACCAGGTAGAGGAAGAGGCTGTCAGGCCGGAACATTTTAGGTGAAAAGAGCCAATACAAACACAGCAAGTTATGCTTGCTTGATTTCTTCTTATCGTCTTCTCACAGCAATCACATTTCATTATGTTTCACTTGGAATTTGTTTTTTGTTTTGACTTCTGGGTGCTTGATGCCACTGGCCACTGTTTGTGCTGGGCCCGGACTCACAGAAATATCACCACTCAGGATTAATAGCCTTTGTGTTGCGATGGAGTTGCTGTAATAAGCAACCGGCATTTTGTAATATCACGGATGCTTGCGCCTTTGTTTACATCGATGAAAGCTGGACCATACAGAATCCATTGTAGCAAGGGCGAGATAATTTTTTTCAGACAATGAACGACTATCCCTTGGGACACAGCACTTTAGCCATATGCAAATGTCGAAAGACCAATGTTCAAATATCCAAGTTTGAGCTGAGAAATATCCTTGCTTCGTATAGACACTTGAACCAAAGCCATGCCACGAAAATTGTATTGTTGGCAAGTGCGTTGACTTATAAAACACCGCAACAAATTTCAGCGCCGCAGAATGGATATCTAAAAGGAAAATAAGACAAAACACGGAGACCAAAGATCCGTATCTATACGCCATCATATGCAAACCTCAGGATTTATAACCACTGGATGTAAGGATGTACAGCACCTGAACTTATGTAAACATTTTTAAGCCCTGCACGAACGTTAGGATTTACAACCCCTGAACGTAAGGATTTATTACCTCCGGACGTAAGGATTTGTAACTCCTGGACGCTTTCAGCCCCTGAATGTAAAACCCTTGAATGTAAGACGTTTTCTACCCCTGAATGTAAGACTTTTAAAACCTGTGAGTGTAAGGCACTTTCAACCCCTGAATTTAAGGCTTTCAAATCCCCTGAATGTAAGACATTATAAACCCCTAAATGTAAGACGTTTTCAACCCCTGAATGTGAGACGTTCAAAACCCCAGAATGTAAGACGTTGGAAACCCCTGAATGTGAGACTTTCAAAACCCCTGAATGTAAGAGTTTTAAAACCCCTCCATGTAAGACGTTTTCTACCCCTGAATGTAAGGAGTTATAAACCCCTGAATGTAAGACATTATAAACCCCTGAATGTAAGACGTTATAAACCCCTGAATGTAAGAGTTTTAAAACCCTTGAATGTAAGACATTTTCCACCCCTGAATGTAAGATGTTTACTTTCCCTGAATGTAAGTCGTTTTAAAACCCGTGAGTGTAAGGCACTGTAAGACTTTCAAATTCCCTGAATGTAAGACATTTTGCGTTTTCTACCTCTGAATGTGAGGCCTTATAAAGCCCTGAATGTAAGACGTTCTAAACCCCTGAATGTAAGACTTTCAGTCAAAACCTCTGAATGTAAGACTTTCAAAACCCCTGAATGTAAGACTTTTAAAAACCCTTAATGTAAGACGTTTTAAAAACCCGTGAGTGTAAGGCGTCATAAACCCCTGAATGAAAGACGTTCGAAACCCCTGAATGTAAGACTTTTAAAACCCCTGAATGTAAGACGTTTTCTACCCCTGAATGTGAGACGTTTTCAAGCCCTGAATGTAGGTTATAAACCCCTGAAGGTAAGACGCTTTCAACCCCTGAATGTAAGATGTTTTCTACCCCTGAATGTAAGACTTTTAAAACCACTGAGTGTAAGACGTTTAAAAATCGGGTTCCCATAAAAATTAAAACAGGAACTTGTTTATTTGTCCAACATTCAGCTATCTTTCTATAACTTCTATGTACTATTTCTTGGGAGCATAGTAGAGGAGATTAAGAAAGTATCGCAAAATCTGTTAGGGCCGGGCCACACGTTGAACTTTCATTTGATGAACTAAATAGAACAATTTAAGTTCCTGATGACGTTTGCTTGAATTAAGTTCGACCAACTGTATTTGGATCTACCCACACGTTCTCTATATCCTATTTCAGACAGATAGAGCGTGTAAAGATAAAGTTTGGCCTGGGCCTAAGACGTTAAAGAACCCTTGAATGTCAAACTTCTACCACTAAAAAACAATGCAATGTTGTTTAGTCGGTAATAGCATAGAACATGAAGACAGAAAGCATATTTTTAGTTTGGACTGAAAACTCTTGAATCTGCCAGGTGTGATTGATAGTGTTTACTCGAGCAAGCCTGAAGCGTAATCCACATAATCCTAATCCACATAAGCGTAATCCGTGTAATCCTAAGCGGTTGCAGCAGGAACAGTAGTAGGTAGCAAGGATTGACAGGCCTTAGTACAACTCCTTAACAATTGAGATTTTTGCACCGTAGTTCCGGTCTTTGACCTCTTTAAAGTTCCACTCTCACTTGAGGCTATTGTATTGTATTTTTTGGTCTATGACCTCTTTAAAGTTTCGCTCTCACAAGCACGGCCTTGAGAGATTTTCCTCTTTTAAAGGATATGAGTGGTGGCTCTTTGAAAATTTGCCGTAGATAAGGCTGATTTTGTATCAAGTGCCATTTTTCTAATAAAACTTTTTTAAGGTGTGGCACTCCGGGTGATACTGTGTCACAAAGGGCAAGATATCCTTTGGGTCTTCATTTTTTTGTTTCAGCGCTGATTCCCTTCCTGTAAATTTAATGTCCGATAGAAGTGTCTCAATCAGGCGTTTCCGATAACCTCTAGCAAGGAGACGTGATTTAAATTTGTAAAATTAATGTTCTCTTCAAAAGTTGTTTTTGAAGAGTTAGTGCGTAGGAGTCTTATGGCTTCGCCCTTCACGAATCCTTTTTTGACACCTGGTGGGTGGCAGGAGGAAAAAGGGGTGAACTGAAAGGTTTCAGTTGGCTTGAAGTGTGTTTTTACATCCAGAGTGGATTGCTTTTGAAAACGTTTGCCTTTGTATACAACAGTGTCTAGAAATGTGGCTTCAGTGTTCGAGATCTCTGCGGTAAAGTTTATTGTGGGGTGGTGTGAGTTTGCTTGTGTGATGAACTTGTCTATATCCTGTTTGCTGACATCCCACAACGAAAAAATGTTGTCAATGTATCATTTCCAAATCAGTGGCTTTATGACGCTTTTGCTAAGAATTTCTGTCTCGATGTCGGCCATAAAGATATTTGCGAAAGCAACGGCCATTTTCGTACCCATAGCGGTACCCTGAATTTGAAGATGGTTCTTTCCTACATTCATAACATCCTACATTCAGGGAATTATAACGTCCTACATTCAGGGGTTGAAAGTGCCTAACATTCTGGGGTTGATAACGTCTTACATTCAGGGGTTTTAAAAGTCTTCCATTCAGGGGTAGAAAACGTCTTACATTCAAGGGTTTTACATTCAGGGGATGAAAGCGTCCAGAAGTAATAAAAGGTATAAATCCTTACGTTCAGGGGTTGTAAATCCTAACGTCCGTGCAGGCCTTAAAATGTTTACATGAGTTCAGGTGTTGTAAATCCTTACATCCAGTGGTTATAAATTCTTAGGTTTATGGGTTATAAATACTCGCGTCCCAGGGTAAATTACGACCGTTGGTTGCCACATAGTCGCTATATAAGTGAGACAATTTACGTAAGGGCCCGCGGTTTTTATTTATTTTTTGTGTTATTCTTATATATGGGCCAGTGCCCAGCTGCTACGAATGATCCCACTTTTGTGCAGAATTTGTATCAAATGTTGGAAAAAGTGGCCAACGCGTTGAGAAACATTTTCCATCCATTCTTAAACATTTTGTTGAACATTGTCAACGTTTTTACAATGGACTGAATAACATGACAAATGCGTTGAGAACCATTATCAACGCGTTGTAATGCATTATCAACGCATTTAAAATGCATTGAAAATGCATTACAATGCTATTTGCATTAAGCCCGGTTTTCCCAAATAGGGTCACATATTCTGAAACACGGAATACACAGAATATTCTAAAACAAATAAGGAGGGATGAGAGGAAAAGTCTTTTAAAAGAGGATATAAATGAAACACTTTTTGCCCATGAGTTATCTGGGTAGGATAACAAAACTAATTGGATGATAATTTTACATTTCCTCGCGGCAAAAGATATAAAAATATTTTACAGAGAAGAGTTCACCCCTGGGCGATATGTTTCCCTGCTTCCGTTTTTGTGCCTCTCGGACTGTGCCAAAACATCACAGGCGCACTTTCCCACACTCAGAGAAGGAAAAATGGAGAAAGACGATGGTAAGTGTCTCAATTGTCTTAAAAACATAATGTACAACTGATTTGCTAAGTCAGTGCCTTTTTGAAGGTCTTTGTTACATGGCCTAATTCAAGTATCAAGTAAAGCTATGATTCTCGCAGTTATGGACCCAATTTGAGCAATTGCTTAGAGAAGCCTGAAAAATTCAGGACTTTAACAGGGTTTGAACCCATGACCTTGCAATAACGGTTTGACGCTCTAACCAACTGCAGTATTTAGCCACTGATGTTGGGAGCTGGTCATTTGTGGGCTCATTTGTTTCATATCCACAGTTCAGTATATGATGCATTTCATGTATCATTTCGTTCATTGATTGATTCCTCACAGAAACATTAGAACCCACAAATGACCAGCTCCCAATGTCAGTGGCTTCATAGCTCAGTTGGTTAGAGCGTCACACCGTTATTTTGAGGTCATGGGTTCAAACCCTGTTGAAGTCCTGAACTTTTCAGTCTTCTCTACGCAATTGCTAAAATTTTGTCCATAACTGCGAGGATCATAGCTTTACTTGATACTTGAATTAGGTTTTGTAAAAAAGACCTTCAAAAAGGTACTGACTTAGCAAATCAGCCTGCAAAAGAAACGATAACATGTTGTACATTATGTTTTTAAGATAATGGAGAAACTAGTCGGGTGTGATCACCACTACACCACCAGGACAACCATGCTGGCAACACAGCCATCGAAGATGTGATTTACGTGGTTTAAGGCGTGGGCCTCCCGGGAAATTTTCTTTCGAGGTGACGAAGTAGGGATGGCTGTGTTGCCAGCATGGTTGTCCTGGTGGTGTAGTGGTGATCACACCCGACTAGTAATGGGGGGACGTGGGTTCAAATCCCGCTCAGGGCAAATTTTCTTTCACACATTTATTCAGTTAAAAATATGATTATTTGGGGTGTGCATTGTCAGGGTTTCTCTCCTACACTCTCTCTCTCTCTCTCTCTCTCTCTCTCTCTCTCTCTCTCTCTCTCTATATATATATATATATATATATATCTATTATATATATGGAATACATGTGTTATAACACAATATCAGTTTTGTGGGATGTCAGTAGACTTTCATGCTGGATTGCCCAGCAGCGTTTCATTCCCTAGTGTGCTTGAATGGTCACCCATTGACGTATTAACCTCATCCAACAGGACTCAACTTTGGTTGACAAACTTAAGTGTTTTCCCTTGGGCAAGGCGTACACTATCATATGAGATTGAGGCCATGTGCGCCGACCAGCCAGCAAGCCATGTTGTTGAAACGCTGAAATCAGTGGCATCACTAACACTATAAGGATACATTCTCCTTTGTCGAATGCAAAAAAACAAAAGAAAAACAAACAGCAAAACAAAAGCAAAAAAAATAATAAAAAAGAGCATAGGGGCCATGTGCAGCAAGGAAATCCCCCCTTGTGTTGTGGAATTTTACTGGAATTTAAACAAGAAAGAAACAGTGCACTAGAGAAACTTTTATGTAATACCACTGACTTAAGTTATGAAGTCAAAGCTGCCAGTTCTATCACTAGAGTGTATAACGTTGTCTATTCCTCTTAATCAGTGCTTTGAGGCGTTCTAACATAACTAAGTTCACCAAACAAAATGAATGAAGAAGCTAGTTTCTAAAGAAACTGTGGTGCTGCGTCGGTGGGGAAGTAGTATACAAAAATTTGGTTTTATCAACGGAGTTGATAATGTAAATTGGCCACTGTACAGAGATTCTAAAAGCTGACATTTCAAGCATTGGCCCTTCGTCAGAGCGAAGGAATTCCATTCACCCTCACTTTCCTTCCTTATAATCACGCAGTCAAAAGTATCATTCTTAATAATTTTAAGTTACTCCAAAATGATCCCGAGACTGGTAGAATCTTTTCGCAACCTCCACTCATTTCATTCAAACGCGACAAAAACGTAGGCAATTTTTTAGTTCGAAACGTGCTTAAAACTAACGAGCAACCCGGTACTTTCAAATGCGTGTGCTCACGATGCAAAACTTGACTTTTCATTGTTAACACTAGCAAGATATCGGGACCTAAGCGATCTGTTAAGATCACTGATCGTTTCACATGTACCTCCGCAAATGTCATTTATTGCTTAACCTGTACGTTATGCAATAAATTATACATTGGCGAGACAGGTAGACGACTAGGTGACCGATTCCGTGAACACCTTCGCGATGTTGAGAAGAATGACAAAGATGCATCTAAGCCAGTCGCTCGTCATTTTAATCTCCTTAACCACTCCAAAAAACACATGGCTATCTGCGGCCTTTGCCTGCATCTAGGTACGACGGAAAGCCGCAAGAATGTAGAACAAAAATTCATCTTCCAAATCGGCACCCTTAATCCTCACGGTATTAACGAACGCTTTTCATTTAACTAATATATTCCTATTTTTCTCGTTACCATGTTACCACCAATAGCGTAGCTCCTACTCTACTATAAAAACTACACGTAACCCATAATTCCTCGATTCGCTCTGACGAAGGGCGAACACTCGAAATGTCAGCTTTTAGAATCTCTGTATGGTGGCCAATTTACATTATCAACTCTGTTGATAAAACCAAATTTTTGTATCACCAAATAAAATGTTTGGGTCACGTGAATATAAGGCCAACAATAAATTGTCATATATTTCAGTCGTAAATGCCCTCCATAATTCGTCTATCTGAAACATCCATATTCTGATGTTATGTGATTGTCTTTTGTACCTTTTGTACATGATTTTAGATAAAGCCAGAAGTATATTCACATTTTGCTCGAGATTGGGGCTTGCAGCGTTCACTTCCAGAGCGGCTGTTCAATCACTACTGTCAAATGAAGCCTGAGGTGTATCGGAGAAATGTGATGTTTTTGACGAAGAATTATCGTTGTCATCCAGAAATCCTTCAGTTTGCTTCAGATAACTTCTATGGAAAAGGGCTTATCCCCTGCAGTGTGGAAGCCGCACATCCAAGATTGGGGCCATTGATGTTTTTTTCCGTTAGTGGCTTGGAGGAAGCAAGAGATGATTCCTACGCCAATTCAGCGGAAGCAAGTGAAATTGTTAAGAGAGTTAAGGAACTTTCTGATGACTGGCCTGTTGAATGGAAAGAAAAAGATCTTTCCAAGATTGGGGTCATATCCACCTCTCATGCCCAGGTAAGGTTTCAGAATATCCCACCTCTGTTGTAATGCAATGCAAACGTCAAATTTCGGAAAGGATAAAACGGTTTTTGTGGATACTTCCCATGTAGTTCAATACTCATTATGTCATTGGTATGCACGATGATTGTGAGATCGTAAAACTGTATGAGAGTACATGAGATCGTCCTGAAATTGGCCTGCAAGGCATGCATAAGTCAAGAACTTAACATGTCTTTTGGAAGTGTTCTTGAATTAAAGCATCCTATAAACCTTAAAATCAATGAGGAATGATCTCGCAGGTCAAATGAAGGTTACAATGTAACTTGAAGAATATACTATCAGGTGGATAAAATTCATGACTAACAGGAAAAAAAAACTCGAATGTGTTCAGTGAACACACAGGAAATGTTGTTTCCCTTCTGTCATTTCAGGGGGTCGTTGGAAATGGTGTCAACAAAGAAATTATTGTTTTTTCCTATTTGTTTTTGGCAAACCAAAAGTACAAGTAGAGGAAGTGGAGATAATATAAAGTGCCCAAAAGTTAGCTCTTGTGACAAAATTATATATGAGCGACAGAAAAAATTACGTTCTTGTTTTCTCCCAGAGTTTTTTTGCAACATTTGACAATTTTTATATTTGTGACATAGAATTTACATCCTGGATTATATGCTAAATTCCTCAATTTCCAAAGCTGAAAACTAAAGACATTTAAAATATCTCAGGTAAAAACTATTCGAACGTTGCTTAGAAGAAATGACGTGAAGCTTGGAAGAGTTACAGTAGAGAATATTTACAATGTTCAAGGTATGTCACTTATTCGCGGCTTCAAGTGTTGTATAGGAAGTCGTATGAACTTGAGTGCATTTCGTAATTTATGGGCACGGGCAATGTTTTAAAAGTTCTTGAAATTGCTCTTGCCAAAACATCACGAGTGACCATAAATCACAAAATGCACGAGTGAGTTCGTACGATTTTTATTTATTATATCCTCAAGAAAGTTACTTCCTCGAGCTGTTTCCATAGCAAGTCTATAACCTATTTATGCAATCATCATTGACCAATGAGAAATGCGATATTCTAGTGATTGCTTAACAACTATTCTTTGAAATTGAAGTGAATAGGGGCAGAATATTAGTATATACAAACGAAGTGATCTGAACAACATTTGGAGAAGAAAACCACCCAAAGTTGATTTAATTGACTTCTCAATTCATGCGTGGAAAACGTTCAACCGGCACAAACCAGGGACAAAAGTGTTTACAGATGGTTCAAACATGGCAAATCTAAATAGCCTTTGCTTAAATCTTCGTCACAAACTAGCAAAATGTGCATTTAGCACCGTTCAAATCAGCAATCTGAATCGAAAGTCTGCTTGTTAAAACATTTTCACAATTCGATCAAAGTTTTAGAAGTTCATTCAAAATGGAAACTGGAAGTGCATTTGTGAAGGATCCACGTGAAAATGACGGCTCTAAGTGAGGTGAACGTTGCTTTGTTTAAATCTAACATGACCCATCTTGTCTCCTTGCAGTCATGTAGAACTTTCATAAATATCTTTTTGATTCCTCGATTTCAGTAACAAATTCGTTTTGCTGGACAAACCAGCCCTGCTGGGCAAAACCAGCCCTGCAAAATAGAATTACTCCCAGTGAAAGTGAAGATTGTTTAATTTTTAGCAAGAATTATCAGGGAAAACGAAGGCAAACACTGGTTGGCAAAAGTGTGAAGTCTTCTCTTTCCTTTTATATTTTGGGGAACTCAGAAAGATTCACTCACATGATGTAGGCCAAGATATGATTTTATTTAATAATAAGGAAAGCCAGATTGGAGGTAAAACGATATTTTACAAAGACTGGTGGGAAAAGGGTATTCTTGCTATACGTGGTCTACTCCATAAGACTAGTGGCAAATTTCTTTCCTACCAAGAATTTAAAAGTAAATACAATGTGAATTGCAATTTCTTAAAGTATTTTCAGGTGCTCTCGGCAGTTCCAAATGACCTTTCACAGAAGGCAAGGTGCTGTGGACTTGATAGAAGGCTTTTTGTTCACACTAACGCCATGTTTCAACTTTCTTTCATGATTTCCTTAAACTTGTGATTATTACTGGCCCCTGAACTGGTCGGTTCACAAGACCACAGGACTAACAAAATGGGAACAGGAATTTCAATTGGCAGATGTCAAATGGAAGAATTATTTCAACCTATTAAAAGTGGTGTGCAAGGAGATAAAATTGCAGGAATTTTATTACAAACTTTTACATAGGATTATAACAACAAAAGAAGAACTATTTATTTATGGGATAGCTAAGGATCAAGGGCGTCTCTTTTGTTGCATGGCTGATTCTGTCTTCCGTAGTTTTGTCGAATGTCCTGTGTCAAAACGGTTCTACGACCAGCTAATTGAATGGCTCAGTGTGGAAAATGCTTCTTCCTGAAGCATCTGTGTCAAATGATGGCAAGATACCGGGTTTTTGTAAGTTTCTTTTTCTGTCAAGTGTTATAAAGTTTGACAATGAAATGAGCGAAGTCAAAACAAAGATCACAATCGCCCAACTTTTGTTTATGCAAGGTCAAAATTTACTCTCCAAGACGCGTACGACGTTATTTATAACCAGGTAATTCCATCATTTTGGAAATAGCAGCTACTTTATTATTCATCTGCATCACAAGTTTTCACTGATTTTGGGGCTCATTTTGTTGAAACTCAAGCACGCGTCCAACAGGCCTGTGAACCCTTCCTGCTTACAGAGCAATACTAAAAAACTTCTCCCATATCACATTTCAACCTTAAGCTCGAAAATTCAATACACAACATGATATTATAATTCACAAAGGCAGAAAATACCACAGAATCCTTTTCCAGCGAAAAATTTATTGAAACAAACAACATATTTGCTCTTAGAGGCGAAAACCTCGTCCTATTTCATTGCGTGCGTGAAGACAAGAAACTCAATCGTGTCAAATTACCATGTACTTCAGGTAAATACAGCTCACTTTGATTTCGTCTCGACGGGCGATAGATTGTTGTCAAAGTCCAGTACTCGTCGCTTTTGAGATTCCTGCCTAGCTTATCCAACTGACTTTCCATTATTGAGCTCCATAAGGGTATATTTTGTTTAAGGATCCACTAAAACGCCATTCGCGTTACATGACTTTCGACGCCATTGCAGGCTAAGTTAATGATTCTACTGTGTCCACCAGAGAAATCTACGCAGTTCCACTACCCTCTCGATTCTAAGACAATACGCGCAGAAGGCTCTATGCACAAAGACACTACTTACCAGGGGAGTGACAGGCAAGACTTTTACCGACATGGAAAAAAACAAAAAAAACAAAAAAAAAGAAAGCAAACAAACAAAACGCAGACCTCGACCTCAACCCAGTAATTACTCTGAGGTAGCAAACCCAATCAGATTTCTTGAAACACTAAGATGACTGAGTGAGTATGTACTAAGTAATGATAGGTCTTAGTTCACTCCTTTGTCACCACTTTGCTTGAGTCTGAAGCCTGTTTGTTGCAAGTGTACAGCATTTTGGGCACAGTTTTATTTTACGCATGGAATTAGGAAGTCGAGAAGTCTAAGAACCCAAACTGGCTCTCAGAAGGATTCTCCTTAAACTTTTAATTATGGGGCATTAGTTAAGGACAACACAAGTTATTTTAAATTAACCCAACGTAAATGAAATAAAGCTTCTCAAAGTGGACAAATGCAGTAGGCAGAGAAATACCTCTCGAAGCAGATTAGACCAGGAACAACTCAAGCCACATGTGTTTGGGACGTGAATGCTCTCGCCACTGCACCACTTCTGCTCAAAAGGTTAATCTGTTCACAGATCTCAGACCTCTAACAATGTTTGAATTGAGACTTCATTTATAATGGTGCTTTGGCCATAGTAGAGCTATTATTGAGACAGACTTAGAAATGAAACAACTCATGGACATTAATGAAGAGGAGGGTATATAATTATATGGGGTAATACCGAGGTAATGGAATAAACATTTGGCAAGAGATGGGTTCATGGAGTGGGCTCATTGCTAGCACGTGTATGCTTACAAAGTGGAAACATTCCATTGGTACCGTCATTTTTTGCCCTGGTTGCCTCTCCCTAACCCCTTTTAAGGGCAAATACTGTTGAACTTTATAAATACTGCACAACGAGACCCAACATTTCTGTCTTTGTCTCTCTGCTGCAGGGAAAGAATTTACAGCGGTATTCATCAGCACTGTGCGCACTTTTCTTACTTGTCAAAGACGTCATGGAGGATCTGGTTCCAGTCGGCAACATTACTGGGAATTCTTATCTGACGCAACACTTTTAAACACCGCTATAACTCGAGCAAAGTCCCTGGTAGCAGTAGTTGGAGAACCTATATCCCTATGCACAGTTGGCGAATGCAGAGGCAACTGGCGAGACTACATCAGAAGATGTGCTGATCGCGACACCTTGTATGGAATATCCTATGAGGAACTACGTCAACAACTGGAGGCATCTTCCCGAGGGATTTCTTTAAATCCTCAAGCTGCCACTTTTGTTCCCAAAGGGATGGCACAAGTTGGAAAAGAAGCGTGTAAGCCCATAGATGAGTATGTAAATCGACAAGATGAGAAAAGCGAAAACCCCAAAGGCCGTGAGAAGTCAAAGGACAGAGAACACGAGATCTCAGATTTTCCCACAGGAGAACAATACATGGAGAAAGAATCATCTGAGGATGAAGACGAGCTAGATGAAGAAAGCGAATCCGAAGGAGATGACCCGTCTATTAAAGATGAGACAACTTACCAGGTTGAACGACAGAATGTGACTCTGTCTCAAGACACAAGTGAACTTTGGGATACTCCAAACTTCTTCAATAAATTTCGTCGCGAACATTTTGAGGATGAAAGTGTCTTTCCAAGGTACATGGATGAAATAATCAAGGCACTTGTGGAGAAATGTGCAGAGATCAAGGGTAGGGACGCAGAATATCCCTCCTTGGATACTGCTAAGCTGATATCAGGGGGAAAAACGTCCAAAGCAGAGAAACATGAATTTAATGGACCTCAGGAAAAACAGACAGCATTTTCCGGTGACCTGAGTTCTGCAGGTTACCAGGTCACCCATATCAATGGACGAAAGGTTGCTTTTCTTGATGTCGATCTTCGGTTTACCAAATCCTCTCGGACACAGAGGCTAACTGCACCTTCGAGGCAAAATGATTACCTTGATACAGAGATCTTGGAGGACCTTTTGCGTAAACAGCCAGATATATACATCCCTTGTAACCTAAGATTCGGGTCGGAGAGTTTTCGTTCTGCTTATGGAGTGGTATCAGACTCCATGACTCCAGATATCCAAGTGAAAGGAAAAATTCGAGGAGTGTTCGACATGGATCGAGTTGTGATCAAAAAGAAAGGTTCTTCCAAAGATTTTGAACCTCGTCCTCAGGGAAAAATCGTGGGTAAGTTGGTGTTTCCACTGTCTTATCATAGTTCTTTTGAGGCATGTCAAAGAAATAATGTTTTCAAAGAGGAATCACTAGGTCTTATTGAATTACATTGCATGCACTACGTACCCCAACATAGCTGAATGACTTTGATTTGGATATGGATAATAGACCATATTCGTATTCTCGGTATTGGACTGGAACTAGCTTGCAATGGAGGCTAATGCGGGGTAATCTTTTCAAATGCAAATACTTTTTAATATATTCCCCCCGCATTGGCCTCCATTGCAAGCTAGTTCCAGTCCAATACTGAGAATACGAATATGGTCTATTCCACAAAGGTAGTTACATCACTTTAAAAAAACAAATAACATGCAAGTGAGCTTTTGTATCGGATTCTCACTTAACATTCATTTATTGGATTCTAGGTGTTCTCAATCACATCATCAGTCCCCATGAACGTCAGTATGTCTGCAGAGTGGACCCCGAAAATCCGGAGTGTATGATTCCAATCAACAAAAGCGTACCAAAAATAATAACCTGGAGAGCAAGAGATGTCAAGGGTATGCCTATTTACAAGGAAATGCGCGATGGTGATGATGATAAACTACGAGTTGAAGTGATGGGTTTCAAGGAATTCTGCAATGGGAAATACCTGTTCCTTGTCCAGTACTTACAGTGGAGGTCAGACAACACTCTCCCCTTAGGTATCATTATAGGGAAATTGCCACAAATAAACACTTTGGAGGCAAGTATGGATATCTTGTTTGCTGAACATGGAATCAGGAAGCCATTCGAAGAGGAGAGCAAACTTGAAGTTCGAAGAAAGTTTCCGTCAACTTGGTCAGTACCATATGAGGAGTATCAGACTCGCCAGAAAATTGAAGGTGCTTTTACCATTGACCCAGAGACCTCCAAAGATCTTGATGACGCTCTTACGGTGCAAAAAATTGAAGAGTCTGTGTATCGGATCGGAGTTCACATTGCCGACGTGAGTTTCTTTGTCGAGGAAGGGACTGCATTGGATAGGGATGCCTTTTTTCGCTGCACTTCGTACTACCCAGGTCACGACTATGAAAGCGTACCAATGCTTCCTCCTGAGCTTAGCGAAAACCATTGCAGTCTTCTTCCCGGTGTGGACCGCTTGTCCCTGTCAGTGTTTCTGGACCTTTCAATCAAGGGTGAACTAGTTGCAGAGCCGACAATGAAGCGCACCATTGTCAGGTCCTGTTGTAGGCTCAGTTATGGGGATGCTCAGAAGATAATCGATGGTCAAGACTGTACTACCCAAAAAATACCTTTTGATACTGCAGAAAATATTCGATCGTTGAGTTTTGTCGCACAGCGGAGGAGATTATTACGACTGAGGGGCGCATCATTTGACCATTGGTCTGACTGTGATTGTGATCGTGAAAGCTTTAAAGCCCACGAAATGGTTGAGGAAATGATGATTCTCGCTAACCAACAAGTAGCAAACCGTCTCTTCAGGGAAGTTCCTGATGTAACCCCTCTAGTAGTTCAACTGCCACCAAAGGAACACAGACTTAAAGAATGGACCGAAAAATATGGACAGTGCATGAAGTACTCACTCTTTATTCGTGGCTTTTATTCTGAGGAAACTCTCAAGAAAATGACTAGAGACGTCAAAGTTTCAGAAGTAAAAGAATTCAAAGTGCAGCAGTCCGTTTGGCACAAGATCTGTGATGCCTTGAAGGCCAATGACCAAGCAAAGTTGCAGTTTTTGATTTGCAATGAGAGTCATCATCCACAGCTGGCCGTGGCAAATTGTCACTTCCGAAGGCATCAACCCAAAGCTGAGTACGTATGCAATGGAGATCAGACAGACCAAACGAATTTGCATTTCTCCATGGGAATGAGTCACTATACTAATTTTACATCTCCCTTAAGGCGCTTTCTTGATATCCAAGTGCAACGAATCCTTTTGGGTTTGATCCAGGGAAGTCATGGAAGTGAAAAGATTTCAAAGGAACAAGTAGGCAAAGTGTGTAGGCGCTCCATGTTTGCCCAAGAAAACTCGAGAAAGTTTGACAACGGATGCAAAAGAGTCCAGGTGGCTGCAAAGCTTAAAGTAAGAAGCCACGAAACGAAAGCTGTCTTTTCCTTGATTGAGAATCATTCAATTTGTTTGGAGATACTGGACCAGGAATACAACCAGCTATCTGCAAACCAGAGAATAATTAAGCTCAGTAGTCTGAAGCCATTTGATGCAGTTGTCAATAAAGATCACACAGAAATTGAATTTACTTGGAAACAGAGATTGTACGTAGCCCCCAAAAAAGGATCTTGGGATAGATCACAAAAGAAAAGGCAAAAGGATGAGGTCAGAAATCTTTTGGCCAATGGAATGCATCAAAGAGAATATGTCTTGGATCTCCCGGGAAGGAATTGGTTGCAGATTTTAAGAGCTGTTCAAGAGGGAAAGTTCAAGGAACTTGGAAAATTGATTAGGAAGACCGATGCAGAATGTGTGATGCAGGGACGAGCTCACCAAAGGGGCTTTAACCCCACAAAAGCTGAGACAAAAGGGAACATGGATTTCTTCTATGAAATGAGATTGGCTTTTAGGAAGTTTGACGTTGTGAACATTCAACTGGCCGCCCAGATGAAGTGTGGACTTCTTCACCCTGAAGTTCAACTTTTCATGGTCAACCCTAATTTTCACATATGTATTGAGCATCAAAATTACCCAAGGGACTGTTTTGCAACCACACCGAGGTCCAAAGCATCAAGAAAGAGGTATTCTAGTGTAGAACACTATATTCGTGCATGGGAGCCTGTACTTGCCATGGAAGCCGCAACTGGAGCCGTTGAGGAGAGCGATGAGTTTATCATTTATAACCTAGAACTGCAGTGGACAAGACATTCTGAGGCAGAAGTTGAAGTATCATTTAGTCTGCCGGAAAAGTATTGCAAAGACAGCCAAATTGAGTTCTATGACGGAGATTTTGTGTGCGTCCGTTTTTGTGAAGATCAGTGTATGACTCATTCTGAACACTTGATTGGTGGCCCTGAGAGCACTTCAGATGTAAGTATACTCTTGGCTTAACTGTACTGTTCATCTACAGGTGTGTTGCAACTTTTTTCACTGGGCTTAAACAATCTCTGCTGCCAATAGCTGGTTATGGAAGACGAACTTGCAGAATGAAATTATGTGACTTGCCATTGTCAGTTTTAGATCCAATGAGATTCTTAAAGTGAAGGCAATTCTTTTGGTCGATCTGTTTAAGCGGTATATGATAATTTTGAAGAGTTGTTAAACATTTTGTTGTATATTTGTGTCTCAAGGTCCCTCAACAGGAGCCGACGTTTAAGGCACCGAAGAACCATTCTTGTAGAGAATCCAGTGATAACTGCTCAAGTTTTTGGGTTGGGCATTGTATTATTCGCAATGTTCACAAATGGAAGAGTGAATCTGACACTTGCGAAGTGAAAATGGATCTGCACCAATCATTGTCAGACTTTCCGGAGGGCTTAGTTACTGGAGGTGGCAACCTCTGTATGATAAATGTCATACACAGATCAATTCCGCACAGGTAAACACCTTTCATTCCTGTTACCATGATGCCTTTATGTAGGTGAAGTCTACCGAAATAGTTACAATGAACTCTTTCATAGCGACCACTTTCCTTTAGCAACATCTTTCTACCTAATTTAATTTAATTAATTGCAATTTAATGGCAGTATTTACATAAGTAGCACAATAAAGTAATAGATTAAATAAATGTGTGAAAATAGAGGGAGAAAAGTAGCCACAAGGACGGTCTGTAAAAGAGTCAGTGACCCCATACAAGACAGACCACCATAAGAGACCATTAAAATCTTAAAACAAAAAAAACTAATATTGACATGGAAACAGAGCCATTATAAAATAATGTGTAGGCTTCCTTTGCAACTGTCTAACTTGCTCGCACAAATTTGATGATTATTCTTGCTTGCCATTGAAGCAATCTGCAATCTAAAATATACTAGTATTTTGAAATATTTCATTATGGGGATATAGTAAGAACTCGCAACTGCGACCGTCACCCAAATGGTGTAATAGCTCAGATGGGAGAGCATTGCAGCAGTAGGTTCGAGTTCTATTCAAATTTGCATTTTTTGATCTGATAGCGCACTACTTTTATTTGTTGTTTATTTGGAATTCCTAATGTTAGCTAATGAGGTTAAATACCAATAGGGAATTCAGGTTTAGGCTAATTTTGTTGCTCAAGTTGTCACCAACAACGAAAAGAGTCGGATGACTATTCAGTTCAGTTCAGTAGTTGATTCTCCTAGTGAGCAACCACTTATGAGAGAGTATCGTGTATAATGCTTTAGGACGTCGCCCATGAAACTTAGCTGATGTTGTCATGCTGCTAAATATGTTAGACAAAATGATACTCTTCTCTCTGTCACATGTACTAAAGCTTTTTATCATGGTTTTTCCAATCAAGTTCAGTTTAAAAAATGGTACTATGATAAAAAAACCACTTCCTTTTTTTCTTCAGATTTTGAAAGCTTGTCTGCTTAACACCAGCCTGGCAAAATTTTGAGCCTTGATTTTGAGCCAAAGGCTGTTTACTTTTACTGTAAGTTTTGGATTTCACGGTCTGCCATTACTCACGTTCAAAACTGACCAACTGGACCTCAGAGGTTGAATCTAGGGAAAAGTGACGTCATCCATTTCATAGATTAAATTTCAGCGTGTAAACGCAGTTTAATATATAGATTTAGCCAAGCCTAAAAGCGGAACTCCTGGGTTGTTTATTCTTTCTGGCTGTAGGATTAGTGATTAAATGAAAGGCTTTGGAATTGTCCACGTTTTGGTTTTTCGAATATTGCTTAATTATGCTATTTTCTTCTCTGCAGAACTAGTGAATTCCAAGGTAAATTTTACCTGAAAACCCGATATCGCATGAAACATAAAGGGATGAGTGGGAAATCGGTTTTTCCTTCGAAATTTACGTCGAACTCACCAGTCAGGCAATTAATTTTTCTCGAATTGCAAGAGTTTTAAAAGAAAACAAGCAAATCCTGTTGTTTTAAAAGAAAACAAGCAAATCCTCCCCTTTTCTTTCCAGAAAAGGAAAGAAGCAATTTCAGAGTCGACTGTGAAAAGCTAGCAAATAGGAATCATGCTAAAATTAGAAATCACAGACTTACTATAGCTCGTGATGTGACAGATTATCTTTGTTGGTTCAAGGTCAAAAAAGGACTTTTATTGATGTACTTTATTCCACTTTATCTCTGAAAACGAGATCATTTACATTTTGATGTATTTCATTAAAGCATGCCAGCGTGGCTTAGAACCAGAATAGGCAAGAAAGGACAAACTTCAAACAAGATCTGCAACAAATTACCTGTACTACTCTAAACTTCTGAAAACGCAAGCTGGTGATATTTCTCCTTACTTGAACGAAAACTCCTTTCAATTACGTGTTTATAACTAGGCTCGATTTCCGCCACTCACTCGAGTTCGGGTATCCTCCCCGAGAAGAGATGGCTGGACGTGTGAGCCATAGATTGTGTCTGTGACATAAATTCAAAATATAATTGTGGGGAAATGGCATTAGACAACACAGAAGATTGATTTTAGCAAAACAGTAATTACATAACTGTGCTTAAACGTCTGTGCAAAGTTTCCAGATGATGCGAGCTTGAGTTTGCGGTTAAATGATCAATGTGAGTTTGAATTCAACCCAGGAGAATAATCAATCATCAACAAAATCTTGGGCCACTTCAAATCTCTCAGTTGGCCTCACCGGCCCCCTCGTTCTGCCACCAAGAAGATCAGAAGTAATCTCAATTGATCTTCAGGAATTTTTCTTGCTCTTACCTTAGCAAAGTTAGAGGAGAAATTGCAATAGCAATGCATTTGAAAGCGGTATTTTGCCCTTGGCGCCAACTAGAAAATTCTCTTCTCATACTCTTCTCGTTGTCATAATCTTGGATGTTTGCCACCTTAAAGGTGCTGTAAAGCTTGAACAGGCTGGGTCAAAGAATACCTTTGCAGCCACAACTTGTACCAAAAATTATAATTTATGCCTGCTCGATTTGTGCAGGCGAGTTTTTGATTGGCGGAGATTAACAATGTACCTCACCCGTCCAGCCGTGATTTTGGGAGTGAGGGCTGCCTCATTTCCGGAAACAGTGGCTGGTAATCGAGCGTAGTTTAGAACATAAGGGCAAAACTTGTCTTGCCACTCTCAAGGCACATCGAAAAACAGTTTGGCAAACAGAGTAAAAACCTCTTGTTCGCTTGCATAACAAACGGTTTAGTGTCGAACTACAGAACTTGTGGAGTAACTTCCACCAAGCTTGAGCTATTACTGGTGTACCATTTTGTCGTTCTCGTTCTCTTTCTCTCTTCTTTCATTCCTGTTCTTCTGTCATAGGCCTGTAGATAAGACTTATGCCAAAAATTGCAATTCAGAGCAAAAAGGAGCACTAAACAAATTAAAGTTTACATCCCTCCAATGCTTGACTTGAATAACTACGTAGCCACCAGTGTGTCCTGATCACAGCTATATTATGTCAAACCTGGATCGAAACCAGCGAAAAATGAAGGAAAAAAAGATTTTCAAAACGGTACCTGAACACGAGAAGGGTAGACTGTTAAGAGCTTTTGTTGACGTAGCATTGCCGTGTAGCCATGTCGAGCCACAGAGTGATCCTGTGATCCAATCAACAACCAGTCCCTGGTCAGCGGCCAACTTCAAAAAAACAACTGACCTTGATAAGGTCCAACTGGAGCCGGCGATATGGTCACATGATACTGGTCAGCGGATACCTTATTTTTGACAGGGGTCAGTTGACCAGAACATTGACGTCCAGTATCAAAGATTATGCTGTAAACTAGATAGAGTGTCAGCTGACCTGCAGTGTTTGTGACAGCATTGCTTGTGGAAACATGACCGGATGTGACATTACATAAGATTAGTTTTGACATTTGATTCGTTGAAATAGGAGATGATTCTTTTGGGGGTAATAAGGGACACAGAGAATACAAGTTGTAGATTGCGAGAATTGTAAAGGAACAAACGTGGATGTGTCTGTTACAAGGACTGAGTTGAGTGTACCCTAACAATTCGGTACATTAGTGGTGCCGGGACCAGGATGGAGTGATTATACTGCAGCCAGAATTTCACGGGAACTATCGAAAAGGGAACTTAGACAAACACAGGATGAACAACGTTTTGAGGGCGAAATAGAGATAAAAATTAACAAGCTCAAGTACTTTCTTGAAGAAACAGACGAATTAATTTAAACTCAAGGATTATACAGAGATGGAAATTGTTACTAGAAGAACGGAGAAAATTATCGACAAATTGTCTAGGAACTGAAAATAGACACAAACCGAGGAACTGAAAATAGACAGCAGAGCTTCCTCTCGATCAGTAAGGCAGTGGAAAAAGGAAGTTAAATCGAGGTACACAGTCCCTATGGCAGACAAAGAAAAGCTGTCCAAAACCCTGAAGAACAGACAGGAGGAAATCAACGAGGAACGTGAACAATGACCACTGGAATCGAAGCAAGAGCAATTGCGTGAAGAAGAATGACGAACAGCCAAAGTTTGTGAAAGACAAGAAGAGCATGAGCGGCGAATGTGGCAGGAGAAACTCGAGGCCGAGCTAAACATGATGCACAAAAAGCTGGAACTTGAGAAAAAAGCAAAACTACCAAAGTTGAATATTATATCGTTCAAGGGAACGCCCACAGACTAGGTGCGGTTTTCAAACATGTTTGTCACACAAGTTCACGCTAAGCCAATCAGCACAGAGGAAAAATTTGGATACCTATTGGAAATGGTGAACCCCAAGGTGAGAGAAAGCATTGCGAACTTGAAACCTGGAGAAATGGGATACAAAATAGTGTGGGAGAGGCTGAAGAGCGAGTACGGCCAGACAAAGCTTGTGATAAATGCTTATGTGGACGAAATCGTAAACCTTCCCATGGTGAAAGGAACACACCACGTGAAGATACAAGAGTTTTACGAAAAAATAAGCAAAAACCACGATGCTGGGAGAAGCCGACATGCTTCGGGGCTTTGTGATGACCACCTTAAATAAACTTTCCCATGTAAAACCGGATCTCGTGCACACGGATGACAACTGGGAAGGTTGGGACATGGAAGCATTCATCAACGCCTTGAGGAAGTGGCTGAAAAGAAACAAGACAGAAGAGCACCCACGGATCCATTCAAAGCGCAGCGGGATCCTCCCAAGACACCCGGAGATCGTTACAGATACGAGAAATATTGGTTCGCTAAGGAAGACGGAGGAAAGGAGCCAGTCGACTGCCAAAGAAGCAGAGGAACCTCTGCTCTCCCTGTGAAGATACAAGATCTTACCTTGTGGGCATACCTGGACACAGGGTCGGGACGAATTTCATATCCAATGAGGCGGCTAAAAAGCTCAAGTTAAGTCCTAAACGTCATGAAACTCGTCAAATGGTCACGCTAAACGGGACAAAACGTCCATCCTTGCCAGTCTTCAGTATCACCATGGTTTCCTTAGACGGGACAACAAGAGAGAAAATTGAAGTTACTGGAAGCAAGATGCCAGAATTTGCAATAGTGAAACGGCCGAATATGAGCGAAGTATGGGCATGCTCGAGACAAGAGGTTCTATGTAAAACCTGGAGACGAATACTGGATTGATGTCATTCTAGGAGACAGCACCTACGGCAAAATCAAGACAGAGGAAATACACAAAGGAAAGCCAGGATAACCTGTTGTGGAGGGTACGACCTTTGGCTGGGTTATTCATGGAGGCGATGATCATGTCACTGACTAGTGCATGTTCGTGAGAGAGGTCAATGATTATGAAAGATTATACTCCCTATTTGTCCTAGGGGCAGAAGACCGAGGGGAGAACGATCAACTTGATGTCCTTGGGGAATTCAAGGATTACATAACGAGACAGGAGGATGGAAGATATCAAGTAAGAGTACCATGGATCCCTGGCAGCGCTGTAACAAGCACAAACGTGCAAGCAGGCCGGAAGAGACTTCAAATTGTCAATAAGAGGTTAATCCAAGATCAGAAACTTAAAGAAGAATATGAGAAGATCATTGAAGATCAACTAATAGAGAGAGTCCCAGAGGAATCAAGTGGAGAGCGAACCTTTTACATGCCTCACAAGCCTGTTGTGGGAGACAACGCCACAACCACCAAAGTCAGAATGGTCTTTGATGCCAGCGCCAAACCTCATTACCTGGCAAACAGCGTGAATGATTGCATGCATACTGGCTTTCTCTTGCAACCCCTCTTGTGGTACATTCTGGTAAGAGCATGTATGTCGCCATACCTGTTACTGGGGGACATTGAAAAAGCATTCCTCCAGATCAGCTTGAAAGAAGAAGATAGAGATGCATCTCAGTTCAACGTCAACGACAAAGAACAACATTTTTTATTTACAAGGGTGCCATTCAGAGCTGAAGCCAGTCCCTTCATGCTGGCCACTACGTTACAACACAACTTTGACTGCCAACCAGAGGAACTGAGCAAGACTGTCAAGGAGCTTAGAGAAAACACGTATGTGGACAACTTGATGAAAACAGGACATGAAGTAAAAGTCCTGAAGAAGTTCAAGGAAGAAGCCACTCAGATCTTAGGAAATGCACAGTTTCCAGTCCATAAATGGGAGTCTAACATCACAGCACTCGAAAGTGAGAACATGCCTAATCCAGGAAAGATACTGGGACACATCTGGGACAAGAGAGAAGATACAATGATAATTCAGGTACCAAAACATTGCGAAGAAGCTCCACTGACAAAGAGAGCCATGCTGAGTCAGCTGGGAAGAGTCTATGACCCGCTAGGAATTATATCTCCCACCATGGTTGAGGGGAAACACATGTACAGCGACGCATGCGATGAAAACAAGAGCTGGAATACAGAAGTGTTGCCATCCTTAGCTAAAGACTGGAACAGGTGGATGAAGCAACTACAAGATGTGAAGATTCCCAGAAGTCTAATACGAGAGAACACAACAGGCGAAGGTGTCGACATCCATCAATTTGCTGACGCAAGTAGTTTGGCCTGCTCCACTGCAGCAGTCGCAGTAATTAACCAAGGAACCATAAACGTGAAGGGCCTCCTAGCATCAAAGTCGAGAATATCCAAGCGGAACACATCAATAGCAAGACTGGAGCTGATAAGTGGCCACATGGCAGCAAACCTGTCCAAGAATCTTTGTCAAGCACTGAAGGAATGGCCGTTACAATTGGGATGGGTAGCATGGTTGCTCTCTTCTGGGTCTCCAATCCGGGGAAGTCATGGAAGATCTTTTTCGCCAACAGAGTTAAAAAGATTGCTCAGGTATCACGAGAAGTTGCCATGCAATGGAGATACTGCCCTTCTGAGGTGAACCTGGCTGATTTGGGAAGCAGGGGAGCCTCCCTTAGCAAGATGGAAAGTAGTGAGTGGTATACAGGAGCGCAGTGTCTGCTCGACCAAGACAAATGGCCCGAACAACCAAAATTGACAAGCACTACAACGGCTCAAAATGAATATCATCCCTCTAACTAGATCATGCTGTTCCCTGCTGAAAAAAACCAGATGTGTGGGATGACTTGCTAGACAGGAAACCATACTGGAGCACTCTCAGATTTACTGCATGGGGGTTATTTTTATTTCATTAACTTTGCCACTTTCAAATGGCGAGACTTTGCGTTGTTTTTTAAGACCAGCAAATCGTATATAACGCATGGCGTTTCCTGACTTAGAGGAAAGGGCCCAGGCTACAAGACAGAGAAGCAGCTATGATAGGCTACAAGTAACGAACATTTTTATTCGCCAAAATGAAAATTTATTTATTTATTTACGCCACTTTCACCACAACTGTGGTGGGGGTCGCACAACAGAGCGAGGCTCCAAATTAAGTGCGCCCTTTTTACCCTCCCAACCATGATATACCACAGAAGACAGACCACAACACCGGGAACTACATGCCCTACTCTTTGCGACAAGTGTGCGGGTTCTTTTACGTCCCACAGGATTATGAACATTGAAGGTTTGTGAGACGGGACCTCCGGCTTATCGTCCTTATCCAAGAGGACTTGGAGATGCAGATGCAGATGTAGTTACAAAGGCAGCACTTTCTTCTCAGTTATTTAAAGACCCTGAGTGTTGGTCCGGCCGGAATTGAACTTGCGACCTGCCACGTGACAGCCCGGTGCTCAACCAACTGAGCCAACTGAGCACCGGGGTTGTGATTTGCACACAACAGCTTAGCCAGCCTGCGTAAGGAGAAGGGAAGACAAGGACCCTTGAGCACAGAAGAAATCATGAGTGCCAGAGATCACTGGGTGAGAAGACAGCAGGAGAAGATTCCAAAAGATTTGGAGAAGCCAGGGTGGAAGCTCAACAACCAGACCCACTTACCTTGAAAAGGGAGTGTTTGTGCAAAAGCTCATCAGACACACACGAAGGAATAGTGCACTTTGGAACTGCCAGCACAATGGCAGCTATTAGAGAACTGTGATGGATACTGAAACTGAGATCCTTGGTCAAGAGAACGATACACGACTGAAACATTTGCAAGGTGTTTGCTGCAAAACCATTCAAGGGTGGAGCCACAGCCCCCCTACCAAGATTTCACACCGAAGTTAGCAGATCCTTTCAACACACGGGTTGACTTTGTTGGACC
>BLFO01001586.1:743027-780796 GCA_014634245.1 Montipora cactus
TTAATGGATGACCAGGCAAATCCCCTACGGGCGTTAGGAATCAAAACTGGCTCTTGCGATCAAGAACAAACGTAACATAACAGTGAAAGAACTATTCGCATCTGGCTCAGTAAATGTAAGTATTTTCTCATACTTCTTACTTGTAAATATTCATCAAGACTCGCGTGCACGTTGCCTCCAGGCAAGGAAAAGTTGAAAGAACTTAGAGATTACCTGTACTTGTTACAATGAGTACATGTGACATTCTTGTGAAGAACATATTTACATATCCTTGTTAGTTCTGTATTTCGGTTAAGTTTCTTATTATTGCTATCAGGTATCATTACTGTTATTCTGGTTGCATTCACTTTTTGACAGAAATAAATACAGGGGAAGTTCCGTACTCTAAGGCTGATGCTTTTAATACCTTTTTTTCAACAATTGGTAATGACTTCACTATAAACATTGTGATAAATTCTTGCCTTGCCTTGAGTCATCCCTCAATAGAAGGTGAAACATTTATGAAGTTCTCGGACCACGAAGAACGGTCTTTCATAACGGTGATAAGTTCTGGTCCTACAAGACTGGTGTCTTTCTCGAGTAGTGACTTGATTGTTATGTGGGGCCTTCCAACACTGTGCTTGGCTTCTGGTGACCATAGAAGGAGTTTTCCAGCGGGTTCTTCATGACGGGAAACGTGTCCAGCTAACATCAAACGCCTGCGTTCAACAACTTCTGAATGATAAAATATTAAACATGGTAAAAAACGGTAAAAAAAGGTTTAAAATGCGACGTTTTGACCTAAGTCATTATCAAGCAATGAAAATAAAAATGAACTGAAATTTAATGAAAATAAAGTATGAAGTTATCCTGTGTACCATAGAGACACAATTAAGTAAAAAGCTTAGCTCCAATGGAGTCCTTGAGTATTGAGTGAAGGATTAAACCTTTCATACAGAAGACAATCAAACTTACTTTGGCATTTCTTAAGAATAGAGAAATGACTGCTTAAACTAGCGGTGTCAATACCACTACGAATATTAATAAGATGCTTGCCTATGGCAGAATACCTATGTTCCTGAATGTGTTGATGCAAGTGCCTTGTAGTAAAACCTACATAATCAGCATCACACTGTAAACACTAGTGTCAAGTTTATTTCCATTCTTAATGGTAATTCCCAATTCAGATATAAAGTTTAAAATGGAGTTGGCCATCGATGATACAAACTCTTTCCTTGGAATGGACATCATTAAGAATGGAAATAAACTTGACACTAGTGTTTACAGAAAACCTACGAACACTGGATTGTTATTACATTGATAAACGATATAAGTCGTGTTTGAGTACAACCATGATCTATAGAGGGTATCGATTATCTTCCACACCTGAAGCTTTAAATAGTGAATGTGTTAAGCTTAGAGCCATTTTTTTTAAAATTAGGTTAACCTAGTATCTTAATTATATAGTGTTTTTCTAGCTTTTTTCATAATATTTATAAGGAATCTAATGATGATAATATTCATAAGAAGTCCAAGGACGATAGCGATGTTAGATCTGTTATGTTTTCTTTGCCCTTTAAGAACCAGAGTTCGGCAAATATGGTGAAGGAGCAGTTGAAACCGTTGAGTTCTAACATCGGTATCGGCATTCAACCTGTCTTTGGCAGTAAACCTATTCAACAGATTCTTCGGCCAAAGGACAAGAAACCACATTTAATTACCAATCAATGCATTGTGTATCACTTTAAATGTGATCAGTGTGATGCTGATTATGTAGGTTTTTACTACAAGGCACTTGCATCAACGCATTCAGTAACATAGGTATACTGCCATAGGCAAGCATCTCATTAACATCCATGGTGGGGTGAAAATATTTTAGAAGTTTTGAAATCTGCCTTTCTGTAGCAGAGTTATAGAGGTTTGAATTCGGCCAAAATCCCAGACATTCACTGTACTTTAAGCGGCATTTGCACCCCAACCAAGATGGCATCAAACACTGTGAAAAGGTCTATTTGGAAAGTTCAGGAGGAACCACTGAAGCGATCTAAAAATGTGAGGGGCTTGCCAAACCACGTTGGCAAGTTTACCAAGACGTCTTTCCTAGAGATAATAACCGTTATCGTTTTTTTTCTGTTGAGGGAAAAGCTTAGAGACCCAAATATGTGGCAAACTTTCTCCAAAGCACAGTCAACATCCACATCAAGATTTCTGGCGTTTTGCGACACCTGAGGCACATTCCTTAAATTCCTCAGGTTTGTGAAAGTGTAACATTCCCTGTTATTGGTGGAAATGAGACAATCTATATGACGTCTGGAACTAGATTTCCTGCAAAGTAAATCAGACGGTGAAGGGAGTAGAGTGCGTGACATGAGCGACCTGGACCATCTGAGAATCAGGCTATGCGTGAGAAGGGTGGAACTCAACAACTCCTGCAATCTGATTGGTTCCGGGAGCGGGCATAATTTTCTCATCCGGACCGCTCATGATGGGTGGAATCCCAGCCTTGGTTGCGTGAGCTTGGTGATGACCTTAAATTTCCATTTTTTCTTTTTTGACACTGAATCCGTTTACATGCCGAAGTTACTTTTAATTAGACAAGCGGTTTGGAAATATAATTCAAATTAAAATATTTGTCTTTGAAACGTTTAGTTTGTAAGTTGCTTTTTCGCTGCATGCGCTATCAAGCATGGTGCGAGTCAACAATTTAAAAAGTGATTTCAGAGAGGAAGGGAGAGACAGGAAAAAAGTAAACAAGTTATTTACCAGCTAAGGGTCAGTCCATGTAGCGAAAAACTTGGACCTCGGTCTTGCGGCCTTGAGCAGCATTTTCAAGACCTCGGTTACAGTTTTTTGCTATACTGACCTCCCAGCTAGATAGTGACATATATAGCTTTGCAAAAGGGAACTTGCATGGTACTAGCCATCTTCTGACAAAGTGCAAGTTCACTACAAGCTTTCCACTGGTGAAAACATTTTCATCCACGTGTTAGCCAATGCATCCTTTGATTGAAATTAAGGCTTAAAGTGCCTGAAATGGCCAGGGACCATTCGACTTAGCACTCCAGCAATTATAGTGGCTCCAACATATCATGTTGTCGCTGGTAAATATCTAAGAACATGGTGAAAATACGAAACGTTTACAAACATGGATTTACAGGATAACTAAAACGGAAAGAAGCATTAAAAAACCACTGAAGACCGCTGAAGACCGTTTCAGCCTTAAAAGTCACAATTTTCAGACTTCTTCCCGCAGTACAAGCTTTGTGATTGGTCTAATCAGCGTTGAATTCTTCGTTTTGACGTCAACAACCCGAATACGTTCGTCATTTCCAGGAAAGGTGTTCACAATACGACCAAGAGGTCATTTTCCTCTCGGCATGTTCTCATTGATTACCAACACTAGGTCGTTGGTGCGTAAATCTCTTTTATCACAAACCCATTTTTGACGCTGTTGCAACGTTGGGATATATTCCTTTACCCACCTTTTTGCAGAAACAGTCCACCAGGATTTTGAGCTATTCTCCACTGTTTCCTTCTATGAAGATCCTTTTGGACAAACAGCCCAAGTGGTAAGGCAAGGCTTTTCCTTTGAAGCAGTAGGTGATTTGGGGTAAGTGGTTCCAGGTCATTTGGATCGTCACTATTGGGTGTGAGAGGGCGACTGTTTAGTATTGTGATGACTTCTAAGACAGTCCGAAGGGTTTCCAATCCAATCAAGGCATGCTGGTTTCCAAGGATCACTTTCATGGTTTTGCGGACACTTCGAGTATGGCTAGCGGATGGAGGTTGGAACTTCCATTGGAACAGTGGACACAAGGAACAATGAATTTCGTCCTTTAGCAGACATTTGTTCAGACGATCCTAGCTCCACTGCCCAATTGCTAAACGAATTTCTCTATCTGCACCAGTGAAGTTTGTGCCATTGTAGCTTCATATTTCCTTTGGAAATCCAGGGTTGGAAATGAATCATCTAAGAGCTTGAATAAAGGCATCAGTTTGTAGTGAGCTAACATCTTCTATATGGACTGCGTGACTGGTGAAACATGTGAAGAGACAGCCGTAAACCTTGTCCAAGCCACAACCACGCTTTACATAGAACGGTGCAAAGAAAGCAACCCCTGTATAAGAGGAGGGCGGTTCGTACGAAGTAAGGCATTGCTTTGGAAGTTCAGCCATGACTTGATTCAAGGGTGCTTTGTTTCGTCTGTGGCAGCTGATGCACTTTTGTAAAACTTGGCGTACCAAGGATCTTGCCTGAATGATCCAAAAATACTGATGCATGCAAGAGAGCACATGCTCACGACCAGTGTGTTCAAGGATCCCGTGGAAGTAACGGATAATGAGTGTTGAAACTGGATGTTTCTTGGGAAGTATCATAGGATTGGCGGCTTCATAAGAGATAGGAGCATGACTAATTCTGCCTCCGACTCGCAAAGTTCCCTCCACAAGAACCGGGAAAAGAGTACAAAGTTTGCTTTGACGCTTTACTGGGTGACCTGCAGACAATCCAACTCGTCAGGAAAGTTTTGGCGCTGAACTAGCTGCACCACCTTGCTGGTTGATAACCGTATCTCAGGCAGAGTTATAACCCCTTTCTGTAGTTGACGAAACGAACTAACCAAGCAACAATGGTTAACAGGCGTGGCCAGGATGAAAAACGCTTTATTAGTAACTGGTCTAATGATGATCCTTGGGTGATGGACATAACAGATTTTTCTGGTTGAACTTCCGAATCATGTTCAGAAACTGTGCCAATGCTGAGGGATGCCCATTCTTCCGGGTGAAGGAGAAAGCTTGGTCGGCACAACCAACGGCATTTCAGATTCAGCTTGTGCAGTTCCATTCCCCTCGATCCATCGACAGCTGGATTAAGTGATGTTGGAACGTATCGCCATTCCTGTGGCGTAGAGACTTCACAAATCTCCTTTAGTTGATTTGCTACAAAGAGCTTAAACCGTCTTCTTTCGTTGGCTATATACTTCAAGGTGGTTAAGGAGTCAGACCAGAATCTACACCAACCAAGGGAAGGTCTAGCTCTTCGCGTATCAGCAAATGTAAGCAGGTAGCAATTACCACCGCTGGCAGCTCCTAGCGGGGAACAGACCATTGCTTCAAAGGGGAGTTGCGGGTCTTTCCCATGACAAAGGCGCAGTGAACTTTTCCAACATCATCATGGAGCCGTAGATAACTGACTGCCGAGTATCCATGGGTGGATGCATCCGAAAAGTAATGCAGTTGAATGTTTGAGATGGATCTTTCAGAGAAAGACTTGAGACATCGCGGAATCTTCAGGTTGGCAACATATGACATGGACTTCAGCCAATTTTTCCATCGAGCTAAGAGAGGTCCTTGTATCAGATCATCCCATGAAGCATCAATTCTCCATAGCTGCTGAAGAATAACTTTGACCGGAAGAAGAAATGGACCGAGAAAACCAAGAGGGTCAGACAATGAGCTGACAGTGGATAGAATGCCACCTTTGGTTGGAGGTTTGTTAGTAGGAGGAACCTTGAATTGAAGGATAGCGCATCCCAGTTTAAGCCCAGAGTCTGTCCGATGGGGAGTTCGTCAAGGTCGAGGTTGATGGACGGATTTGCTAACTCCTCTTGAGGGAAGACCCTGAGAACCCTGTTGCTGTTACTTGTAAACTTTGTAAGATGGAATCCACCTTCTTTCAAGACACTTACAAGCTGGTTTGCTAACGTAATCGCTGACTCCGTAGTTGCCACAGACTTCAACAGATCGTCAGAAATTCCTCTGGATTGTGTTGACAGCTTCGGGACTAAGACGAGTTTTGTTATCTTCTGCCGTCTGTTTCAGTGCCTTATTTGCGTAACAAGGTGACGAAGTTGCACCAAAAATAGGACGAGCATCTGATAGTTGATTGGTGACTGGTCCAGGGAATCATTCCACCACAGGAACCTCAAGGCATCTGCATCTTTGGGTAGAACTTTAACTTGATGAAACATGGCCCATATGTTTGCTGTGAACGCAATCTTCTCCTGTCGGAAGCGAATGAGTACTCCTACCAGATTGTTCTTTAGGTCTGGACCGTGGTACATTCAATCATTCAGTGATGTTCCATTGAACTTGGCGGCAGCATCAAATACCACCAGGATCTTATTGGGTTTGTTTATATTGAACACTGGATGGTGAGGCAGGTACCATGTAATCTTGGAATTGGAGGAGGCTTCTTCTTTGCTAAGTTGTCTTGCGTATCCTTTCGCAACAGTCATTTACGACAGATTGATACTTCGTTTCAAGCTCAGGTCCTACATGGAATCTTCCCTTTAGGGCGTTGAGATGGGTCTCTGCTAAAGATCTGTTAAACAGAAGATGAGGGTCCTCATGCTTCCAAAGAAGTCCCATCTGGTAATGACCATCGGCAAACAAGATGGTGTTGTTGATAATCTTCAGCGCCTTGTGATCTTCTAGTGACATTGTGCGATGTGTTTCTTTCAGAGTTCCATAAGACTGAACTCGCCAAAATTCTTCCAGTGGGCGGCTGAGGGAAGTATCTTCAGCTGATACGAAATTCAGATTGAATAGGTGTTTACTGGCAGCACCAAGAAAACCACCAAGGACACTCCATCCAAGACAAGATCGTATTGCGAAGGGCTCATTAGGTTTACCTCTTCGTACTTCTACAGGAATGAAGGCTTCTTGGATACCAGTCCCGATAAGAATGGACTCCTTCCTCCTCTCAACGCCAGGGAATGGTACTTGTTGAAGGTGGATCCAACGAGTCGTTTCCATGCCAGCAGACATATGCTTTAGTGCGATTGTGAGGTCTCGAAGAGCCCATACATTTCGCACTGTGACGTAATCGGATTGCTGGCTGTCAACTGATGAAATCATGAAGTCAACTCTCAAATGGTTTCTTGTTTCTCTCGCTGGTTCACTGTGGAGATGGTTAGTTCTCCCTCCTCACCTTTAATGCCAAGCTGTTTGACTAGTGATGGATCTATCAAGGTTACATCTGACGCAGAATTGATGAGTGCATATGTTGTCATATGTCTTCCGTTCTTACCAATGACCTTGAGGGGAATAATCTGTAGGATTATTTCAGGGGACTCGGCCACAGTTGTGTTCACAGACGTTGTTGGTACAGATGGGTGGCTTAGTGAGCTAGTGGGGATAGCATGAGTAGATGTACCCTCAGTAAGATGGGATTGATGATGAGGACGTCTAAGACTTAGGCTTGATTGATGGAGAAATAAGTGGTGAGGCCTTCCACATCCTGGTACCTTACAACGATTGGTAGAAGTACATGACTTTGCCAGGTGAGCTCTTGAATTAAGGCAGTTGCAGCAGAAGTTTTTCTTGGAAACGAATTCCCTTCTTTGTTCAACCAACTTCGACTTGAAAGCATCACAACGGTAGAGCGGATGACTTTGGGAATACAGCATGCATTTAATAATCTTCATGACCTTGCTGGTGTCGGGTTTGACGTCTGCCCCGGAAACGTTTGTGGTGAGCGTGGTCAGGTGGTAAACATGAAATTTGCTTCTATCTTCAGTTCTCCGTGGAAGTCTTGTCTCATATGAATTTTGCATGAAAAATGGATGATTGGCAACCTCGGCTCGGTCATTGAGGAACTTTGACAATGTCTTAGAAGGTGGGCATGATTATTCCTTGTTTCTGCAACTTCACAAGATGCTCACGAAACCTGTCTTGCAGCCATCTGGGTAGCCTTAGGATTACTTTCTCGAGGTTGCTGGCATTCATTTCAGTAAGGCAGTTCATTGATGCAAGGGTGTCATACATGGCTAGGGCCGTGTCAGCAAAGCGTTGCAGACCTTTATCTTGAGGGGCGATGACAGGACCCTTTGTCAAGGCATGAATACAGGCTTTCATAATATTAAAGGGCTGGCCGAAACGGTTCTGCAGAACACTTAGTGCCTTGTTCAGCCCACCAGGAATGGCTTCATATCTTTGTACAGCATGGAGGGCAGTGCCTTCAAGAAACCGCAGCAACCGGGCCATCTTAGTCTGTTCTTCCAACGCCTTAGTATCAACCAGCTTCAGGTGAACCATCAAACTTCAGTACTTGGAGGGGAGGTAGACCATGTCCAGCAGTTATCCTTTCCATGGCGGAGGCAATGGAAGCAAGATAACCTTCACCCATCACTGGAGCACTCTTGCAAAGAAATGTTTTTTTTTTTTTTAATTTATTTAACATAACAGAAGTTTACATTGCACAAGATACATATAAAAAATAATTAATAAAAAATAATAATAATAAATAAAATAAAAAAACAAATACAACTAATGATCTGTGGCGAACAAATGGTGCTGATGCATAGGCATCGTAATTGCCAAAGGTAGGTGCTTGACAACTTGAGTCAAGGAGGACTGCCTGGTGACAAACTCGGAAGTAGTGGGGTGCATGAGGTGTAGCAAACTGGGGACAGCATGAAGTCGCTCAGGAGCGCTCGATGCTGGCAGAGTGGAAACGTGTGGGAAAGCCACAGGAACAGAATTAATATTAGAAATCGTGGGTGGGGAAACAGAATCTTCACTGACAAATACAGGCAACGTGCTGTCTTGGGAAAGTAGTCCCTGAGTCACTTCCACATTGTCTCGGAAACTTGAAAAGGTATCATTCAAGGTTGTTTGAAGGCTTCGAACTAAAATTGCTTCTTGGTTTTGGAGCATCCTTAGCCTGGAATTTAAACGCGGTCAAGGGCGTTATCCATCTCTCAATTGATATTTACGATGAAATGGTCAGGGACCATTCGACTTAGCACTCCAGCAATTATAATCACTCCCAACGTATCATGTTGTCGCTGGTAAATTTATAAGGACAAGGTTAAATTACGAAACGTTACAAACATGGAATTACAGGATAACTAAAACCGAAAGAAGCATTAAAAAACTATAAAACTAGGACAAAACTCTTACCAATTGCTGGAACCAACTGAAACTGTTGTTGAACTTAACTTATAAAGAGACTTAGGTCTAAATTTACATAGGGCAAAAGTGTTAATTAAAGATGATAAGAAGAGGACCTACGAAAAGGAACATAAAGGATGCTGAAGCGCACTAATGAACGAGTGTAAATTACAAGGGAATACAAATACTAAAAGGCTAACGAACTATACGAAAAAAATGGACTTTGTATTAAAGAGACATTACAGTGCCAGCACCCTTAGCCAGTGATAATGAATTCTGAAAATATATGTGCACCAAAGACGTCCCGTGAAGAAATAACTCTTGCTGTCTCCTTAGATGTCTTTTTATAAGCGGGCAAAAACCTCCAAAAGCCATTTTGAATTCAAAAAGGAGCAAATGAAAGCCTGGGAACTAACTAGCTTGTGACGTCAATCTGGTATAAGTTGAGAAATGGCTCAAATCGCGTTTGATCGGGAAAATAACTACACAGGAAGGAACTTACCGACGTTGGCAATAAGGTTAGGCTTTTTAATTGAGATTTTTTTCCATATAATTATCTTTGTAAGCTTTGTATCGGGATTCCCATACAAATCCTTATATTTTTGTTGGTCATGCTCACACTGAGCTTCGGGCGCCTGTGATGCAATTTTAAAATATCCTGCATTGTTTTCCTATTAATTCTTGAGAAAGAGTTCATTGTCGTTAACCTTTCGTCAGTTTGATAATTTAGAAGCCGGTACCTGGCGCTATCTGAGAAATATTTTGCGACAGGATGATGTAAAAAAAGTGATCGTAGGGCTCAATTCTGTACAAAGAACATTTCAGTCAATTCTTCTTAAATATAACCAGCAGCCGCTCAAGGTTTTGATATATTGGCAGTGCAGTGATTCTTTTATGGAGAAAAATCAGCCGGCTTTTAAATTACTGCTAGTGAATCAACTGCCTGTTGAAAAACCTTGCTGTTAATAAGGGCTTTTGTGCCGGCCATTTAGACAATTCGCCTGTAATGTTATGTCAGGTATGTCGCAAAGGGAAACATTATAGCAACAAATGAATTGGCATTTCTGAAAACGTGGATCAAATTTTTGCCTCTAATGAAATAGATGTAGGAGCGCTGTACAAACGACTTTCAAGGTGAGTGGAGAGATGCACCGGCCTTGGACACCAAAGTATTAAAAATTGTTTGTATTTTTCATGTGTCAGTGAATTCTTCACGCTATACCTTTCCTCGATCATAACTGTCCAAGGCGAAAAGGCATAGAGAGAAGTGGGTTGAGTTTATGCAACAAAGGAGAGCAAAGTGGGAGCCAACTGAGAACAGTTCTCTGTATTCACCGCGTGACACTTCGCTAAGGAGGACTTCCAGCACTGCATGATCCTGGGCTCATCCCAAAACCAACAAGCCAATAGTTTTAATTATCCACATTGGCGTTCACATATTTTGTCAGCCAGAATTGTGAAGTTTCACATTGAATCCAATATAGTTGTGTCTTTCGTGTGTTGTGGCGACACCGGGTTGACGTCACAACCGCCACTAGTGTCAGTCTTCTTTGTGCAAGGTTTTAACTTCGGAAACCTTGATTTCCATTGCTTTTCAAAATCGCAGATTCCCTCCAATCTCCTTTTTTTCCCTTTGTTACGGCTTGTTTCCGATTTCTACTTGTCAGAAAAAAAAAAAACTGGATAGGGGTGACAGGTGCTTTCAAACTTGGGTCACTTTGGTCGGAAAAAACGATTTAATATTTTGATCATAGTACCACTTTAACGAAAGGAAATTGGCGAAACTTGTTTGACACTGTAAAGGAATGAACACTCCCTTTTTTTTTGTATTATTTATTTATTTATTTATTTATTTATTGCCAGCAATATGGTACATACATTACGGACAACACAACATTTATAATATAGCACTGTTCAATAACTGAAGTGAAATAAGTTAAAAATAATGTTGATAACTGACCATTACATTGTTTATTTAGAAAAGATTACGGATTACTTGCAATACCTAATTATTTACGTATACAATTTCGAACAAATTTTGTCTTGATGTTTACTGCTACATGTAATCTTGTTATTAAGTTTATTTTCGCTTGTTGCAGTGTATTTTTCTAGGTCTATTTTATTTTTTGCACAGAAGCGACAAAGTCGGCAAATTGGTATTTTTTCTCATTTTTAGCACAGATAAATAGGAAGTACTTGCCGATAAGGATAAGGTGATTGAGGGTTTTAAGCAAATATGAGCCTTTTAAGACACCGTAAATTATTTCTAGTTCAGTAAGGGTCGTCAAGCCATTTTCGTTGCATAGTGCTTGGTACCACTCGGTAAACTCATTCCAGAACGATACTGCCATTGTACAGTGCACAAATAGGTGAGAAATGGATTGCTTAGTGTCAGGGCAAAATGGGCTGGAAGGCGAATCAATCTTTTTCATTTTATGAAGCAGACTATTTATACTGAGAATATTGTGTATTATCTTATATTGGAAAACAGATAATTTAACTTCCTTTGTAATACTAAAAGGGACAGGGGAGTGAGTACAAGGGAGTGAGTACACCTTGCAGCGTTACGATGGATCAAAACCACAGTTGATGAGTTTTTTGTCTGCTGTAGGCAGGACAAGATTTGTGCGATTGATGAGCAATTTATATATATTTTTTTCATGTAATACGTCCACTGCAGAGGAGGAAATTTCCTCGCACGTCAGCTTTAGGGATGAGGGGTCAGGTTTTACTATCACTTGCTCAAGGTGAACTGGAAAGCAAGTACAGAGTTTAATAGAGACTTCTTTTCTCCCTTGTAGACCAGGCCTTTCCTGGTTATGCCAGAAAAACTGGCCTTTTATTCTTCCAGCAATTTTCGTTTTATGCCACAAAAAAAGCTCCAATTATGCTCTATATTCTCAAAATATTGCTACTTTGGTTCCAGAAAGTGCTTTCTTTTCTTTCAAGCAAAACGTGCAAACGTGCATCATGTGTGCTTATCATCAACTGAATAAAGCGAAAAGTGCGTAATAGTTTGTTTATAAAACGTCTGATACAGCCAAAACTTGTCCAATGATGTTAAACAGTTAATTAATGTTTGAAGTCCGAAGCGCTTGTTGTACTGTGGCATGATGCTGGTGTGGAGGTAGTCAACAACCTTAAGGGCACAAATCTGTTGCTTGTTGAAGGGACTGGTCTATGTTCTCTATCAGAATTTCCTTCTATGAGCTGCACGTTTCAAGAAGATGGTGGCACTGGGTGACGCCATCTTGTTTGAGCAAGCGCGTGAATGCTCTTGGAAAGTTAACAGTGAACAGCTAGGTCCAGACTTCCAGTTAGTTCAATGCACTCAGTTCATACTTCAGTTAGCGAAATCCTTCTCTCAAACACAAAAGCAAAACATCACAGTGCTTTTGAATTCTAAAATTTAGCATTTAAAATGTTTGGACTTCTGAAATCTAGATCAAAGTTATCTTAAATGCTTAATAATAATAGCAATTCCTTGTACAGAAAAAGTGTGAAAAAAATGCTTGTTTAACCAAATGATGCCTATGGTAGACTGAGCTGCAGTCTAGCAATTACCCCAAGATATGAAATGTGTCTTACAAGTTTATTCCTTTAAGTTTTCACGGCTTTCATTTTATTGAAAAAAATATGTTTTCGCTGCAGACGAATGCTCTCAGAACTCAAACATGGCCTGTTAAAGGCATCCCAGCTGGTCCAGTCTATCTGCACAGGGAATGATCCTCCACAAGGCAAGTAATGGTATTGATAATGATAATGATCATGATGATAATAATTGCTGCCGCAGTGAGTGAGCCTGAAGCAAACGAACGAGGCAGCTCTTAAATTGGTAGAACACATTTTTCTTCGAAACGCAAGGGGTTGTGGTCAAAGGCGCAAGGAATTGTAGTTATGCGTGCATGGAGGAATTAAGATGCGCGGTATGATGTGCTCTGTTTTTCATTTTGCTTTGTGTCCTCAAACTATATATAGTTTCGCTGTGACGCAACAAAAATTATTGTTCAATGAAAAAGGCCAAGAACTTGGAATGTTGTAGGAAACAAATCTTTTAACCACCTCTCCAATTCACAGGTCTGTGGGTAGATCGTCTCCGAAACAAAAGATGTCATGGAACTGGAAACTTGAAAACAGATTTATTGCTAAGTCATCTTCAACCTCCTTTAGATAAAAATTCAGAAGACCTTGCAATTTTAATTTTAGAATTTGATGACGTCACTGTGAAAACCATCTATTTTTTTCTTTCATCTCTCGAGAGGTCCAGTGGGGGTCCACGATTTGCACCGTCCCTGCTCAAGGCATATTAAATCTCCTTTCAATTCCATGCACAAACCGTCGTTAAATTACCGCAAGCATAATTGCACATCTCCCTTCCCCTCGGCTGCATTTCTTCCATTTAGGTGAACTAGTACATGAATTATTAAATTTTTGATATAGCCCCTCTTCAAAAAAGTTCCCAAATGCGCCCAATCATGAAAAGAAGATGTGTTAAAAGTTTCCGTTTAAAAATACTACCGTCAGTAGGTCTACACTTAATATCCACTGGCAAGTCATTCCACAATCCAGGGTCACACGAACTGAAACTGCTCTGAACAAGTAGTACTTAAGCCGATATAGTGGCTGACAAAGAAGCAGCTTGCCAAAAGCTCTTAGTGTCCTCCTGGGTGCACAAAGATACGATGGATGGAAACTTCTAACTGTCTTTATCTAACCAAGCGGATTTGAAAGCTATGAAGAACTGAACATTTCTGTTTCTTCAGGAAACTTTGATAACCCACCATCTTCCAGTCTTTCAATTGTGAAGGAGCATCCTTCTTGTGGGCTTAAGGAACTGAATGAGTTTCAGGAAAACGCAGTCAAAGATGCGCTCACAAAACCCTTTACTCTTGTCCAAGGACCACCAGGTGAGTACATACAAATCAGGCTATTTTACAATGCAATGCAATGCAATACCATACCATACTATAGTATACTAAATTGACCACTGCCCGTAGGCCGCTTTTCAGGGCCTTTTGAACACAATCAACGTAACGACAGAACGGATCAACAACAACAACAACAACTGTCAAGAACGACTACTAACTGGAGGCAAAGCAGTTGGCTTTTTTACAAGTGAAACAGAGAAGTTAAACGAGGGACTACCGGGAACAAATTCAACTAGTTATCAGAAAGTGTGTTGAACCCAGGATCCCGGTTCTCAAGGCAAGCACCCTACTTTCTTTAGAAATTTGAAGCCTGTCAGCCCATAAATTTTTTCACCCGAAACCAGGAACCAAACATTTCGTCCCAGTTTCATGTAAACGGCTGCAAAAATTACATACCAGTACAAGTTCATACCAGTCTGAGTTCGTCCCGGTCTCATGAAAATATAGAACATCCACAACGCAGAGAATAGAATGGAGATGAATTTCTTTCACGCACAAATGAAACAATGCTGCATCACGCAATACTCTTCAACGAACATTTTTCTTTGTGGGCAACTGAGCAGCATTCCATTTTTCACATTAATGAAGAACTTGGTGTACATACGTACACTGCTTGGGCCATGATCCATTCAATATAGCAGGGCATGGTTTGTTCTCGTTGTATTAGCTTCTGTCTCATTACATTTCGTATCTCTTAAAAACAGTTTTCATTAAAAACACTCTCGAAGGAAGGAAACAAGGTCATTACACCCAGACCTGCCAATCCTCGCCTGTGGTAGTTTTCAAAATATCAACACCAGATTTAGCTTTTTCAAAGGAGCTGTCCCACCTGGCCGTTGATGCAATTGACTTCACGCACCAGTGTCTGTTACTTCGCTGGGAAAAGAAATAATGGCAAGAAGTCTTCCGAATACTGTTAACCTAAACATACCCTGGATGCCAGAGGGAATGGCGAGTCGCGAAGCGGCGAGAAAAATCGCCTCGCTCTTCTATCGCTTTGCTCTTTTGTCGCCCTAAGAGAGAAAAAAATCCTCTGGAATCCCGGGTAACCTAAACCCTGCATTTCAGGAGGATTTGAGCGTTGTAGGTAACGAGTATTTTAATTTCAGTCAAACCGAGAAAGATATTTGCAATATTTCTGTCACGTCCTTGTCATGCCAACATGTAAGCTTACTTTTTGTGAAACGTTTTTGCCCAGAGGGCTTCAACGACGCTGAAAATATCTTGCTAACGTTCAGAGCCAGGCTTTTTACTGGGTTGCCTACTGGGTTGCTAGTATGGTAAACCAGTCGGAAAATGGGTTGCATTTATCCGTTTTCTTTTTTCCGTGTCGGTAAAAGTCTTTCCTGTCACTCCCCTGCTAAGTGGTGTCTGTGCATAGAGTCTTCTGCACGACTAAAAAAGCGTAGATTTCTCTGGTGGACACTTCCGTATTATTTTCATTGAAACGCAAATGGCGTTTTGGTGGATCTTAAAACAAAATGTACCCTTATGGAGCTCAAGAATGGAACGTCAATTGGATAAACAAGACAGGCGGTGAAAAATAAATATCTGGAATCTTAAAAGCAACCAGTAATGGACTTTGACAACAATCTTTCGCCCTTCGAGCCGTAATCAAAGTGAGCTGTATTTCTAATATTTTACTAAGTGTGGTGTTATGTACAACACTGAAACCAAATGGAAAATTCTCTGGTAACTTATGGGTTTAACAAAGACAGAGAAGGAATCGAACACATTAAGTGGATTGTCTGGCCATTTTTATGTATTTTGTTCTCAACACTGCACAGTCTTTAGGTAAAAAAATAATTGGAAATGTGACAACCAATAATTATTTGAAAGAAAGCTTGTTCTCTATTTTGTGCTTCATTGTTCAAGGAAAAGGTTCTTTAGGAAAGGGTTTGATCCTGAAATTTTATTTTGTTGCGTATGGTAATTTGACAGGATTGGGTTCCTTGTTCTCACGCACGCAATGAAATCGGAAGGGCTTTTTGTCTCTAATAGCAAATATGTTGTTTGTTTCAGTAAACTTTTCGTTGGAAAGGTTTTTGTGAGATTTCCGGCCTGGATTCATCTATTCATCTTGTTGTGCAATATTAGAGTTTAAGAAATCTGCATGTGTGAGTTGAACTGTGATATGCAAGGATTTTTTATAAAGATGGCAAGAAGGTTTTCTTTCAGACAAAATGATTAATAGGCCAGTGGCCAAGTTTTTAACCTCAGAAAAAAAAATGTTTTGTGATTATAGTGTAAAATGAAGTTTATTTGGGAAGCCAACAATAGTTCTTTAAGTTCCCGGTTAAGTAACCCAAATTATTGCTACGACTTGCATTACTCATGTTTTTGGGAATTTTGAGTGTCATGAAATATTACATCATTTTTCGTAACATAGCTCTTTAACACAAGATTTTTCAACAATGTATCGCTTTTATCTAACCCAAAAACATTCAGATAGTAAAAAAACTTAATACTTATTAACCATTTCCTTTGCTTTTGTGCTTGTCAGCATTGTGATTTGCGATAATTCGCAAGTCTGTTTTTGCATCTCACAGGTTTAGATTTTCAATTACAAACTCTGTTTTGATTGGCCGCGCAACCTCATGATTGTGTAAATAGTTCACCCTCAAGTCAAAAGAGATGTTTCCCAGGAACTCAACAAAGAAGGCTTCCTGACCCAACAGATGAAATGTAAAGTAATTAAGACTGAGGTTTCTTGGCTAAAAAGTACGTTGTTTTACTCTTGAAACGGCGAACGATTAAGGGCCTGTTTACATGGAGGTGGGGTAACTTGGGTAGGTAGGGTAACCCGCCTAGGTGGGTTCGAAAAATAGATTGAGTTTACATGCAATCTTACCACCCCGGGTTCCTGGGTGACCTTTCTTGAGACTATTGCGTGGTCGCTAGGTACGTAAACAGGCAAATGACAGGTGAAGGCTGCATTTTGGCGTTTAATGCTTTTTTACTCTCATTGTGGTTCCATAACCCGACCCCAACCCCGGCTGGGTGGGTTACCCGGTCTGGCAGACCAGACAACCCACCTCGGTGGGTTACCTCACCTGCCATGTAAATGCAAGGCTGAAAAAAGTAAGAGTTCATATGGACAGGCGGGCTACCCCACCTGTAAACAGGCCCTAACATTCTTTCTCGTAGTTCATTCAGTTGACACAAGTTGATCACGTGCACCTTTATGGTTGCCTCAGTAGCACGTGATCAATTTATTCCTTTTTGACAGAACATCATGACCTTCCCCTTGATTCATAGAATTCAGATACTGCAACAATTTTACTGTTTTTACGATCGATTGTAATTAATCTTTTGATTCAGAGTTATATATAAAAAACTATGTTATTTTTTTCTTGATCTGTCTTTTGGCTTGCCTTTTACTGTTAACTCCTGGCTTTTACGGTACTTTTAGTGCAAGCATAAAGCCAAAAAAATTTCTGACCTGTCATCAGATTAAAAGGAAAGAATTATGAAGCGGAAACAACATCTTCAGTCCTTCCTTAGTGTATGCAATAAACGCATAACATCAGGAAAACGTCCGTCAGAGCAATGTGCAGTTAGTTGTTTTGTAGACTATGTAAAGAAGAAACGAGTGAGTTTTACTCAAGAGTGTGTTTCGTCATCTTTAAACTGAATTTATTACCAAAGCTTAAAAAACTAAAAGACCCCAAAATAGGATAGGACATTACAATGGGCCTTTGCTGGCACGACGTCTGAGTGATCCCTCAAATGGACTTCATGACCCCCCACTTGCAAAAATTAACTGGAAGGCTGCAGTTCAATACCACCCAACTCAGTGTCTTCTGTTTTTGTGTAACACGTACCACAGGCAACACAGTGTTCGCTAATGGAGCGTCTAGTCTTCAGTTGAAATGAGACCTTCCCCGTTTTTTGTGTGCTATTGCGGCATTTAGAGATATGGTTTTTGGTTTTGGTTTGGAAACTGCGTTACCTTTTTAACAGTGAATTGTCATGCGTGATCCGGCAGAATCTGCATGGCCTCCGAAATTTGATTGTAATCTCAGAAGTCTTTTACAAAATTTTTGCTGCAAATTGGAGTGTTTTTTAAAACTTAGTGCGCTGTGTGTTGTTTATACTTTTAACATGATTCTTTTAAGGAAATGGAATATTGCAAAGTGTACTGTTTTAAAACGGAGAGAATGCCCACGAGAATTCAGAATCTCTACAGTTGAACTTGAATCCTCGTTTCAAGCACTTAAAAATATTCCTGTTAGCGAGTTTATGAGATCAACTGTGGATATGGAAAATGGTTTCAATGGCAGAAGTTACGGAAGTGCTATGAGGATTTCAATGTTGACTTGAATGGAAGCTACTGATTCTCCCGAGGGTAAGCTTTGTAGTTATCACACAAATGGCTTCGGACTTGCTGGTATTTTATTTTTCCAGCTGATATCGTTTCATGTGTCGCTTCCACATGCACACTTTTACACTTGCAAAGCCACGTTTTATGCATTGAAATGTCACTGGAAACGTAGACAGAAGGCAGACAATGGCCGTTGTCTTGCTTAACATTCCTGAAAGTGGTTTGCTTGTAGACATCGGTAAGCGACTTCAAAATGATATGTGTTTTCACGGGTAAAATTAAATGAGGAGAGAGCACGTGTCAATGCAATAACAAAAATAGTGCGCCTGTTGTATTTCCGATTTGAATAACCACAAGCGACTCCTCATTAGCCGAAAGTAACTTCCAACTTGCTTAAGGTTACAGTATATAGTGTACCTTCAGATAGGCAATTTTCTTCAAATTTGGATTTTTTTGTTAAAGTAATGATCGAAATGGGATATCTAATGTAAAAAAGAAATTATTCAAAAAGATTAAATATTGGCGGAGAAATGGCAGTTTTACCTCTTGGTCGGAAGTAAAAATTACCCGTTTGATTGACAGTCTTAGCGCTGTTTTCTCGAATCAATTTTCTCACTTGAAGCAGACACTTTAAAGAGAGAAAACTCAAAGGGAATTTGTCCGATTGTCCCCAAATTTTGACAGTGGCTAGATTAACATGTAAAAAACAAAAAAGTGGGTGCGAATTTTTTATTTCAAAATATTTTTTCTTTGAGAGCGATTTTTGTATGAACACTTCACAATCTTTTAATACTATTTCGAAAGCGTTTTATAAATTTTGCACTGTAACTGAGTCGGGAAACGGAGGAACAAAATAAAATGGACGTATACAAAACATGGACCGCAGGTCCATGGACCTCCCCTGTGGACCACCCCTCATTTTGCAAAGTTACAAGCAGAAAAATCTCTAGACGAAAGAGGGAGGTGATCCTCTCACTTATCTGGACAATTTAAGTAATTGTCTCTTTATAGACACTTGAAAAATTCAGGTGGCTTCAACAGGATTCAATCCCATGACCTCTGCGATGCCGGCACAATGCTCTACCAACTGAGCTTTGAAGCCACTCAGTTTGTTGGGCTGATTTGTTTCGGTGAAGGACTTTCTGAATTAAAAGTGGGTTATAGATGAAACCCTTTGGAGCCACTAAATAGGTGGTATAAGTGTCTGAAAAACAGGCAATTGCTTAAATAAGGAGCCCATATGAGCGAACAACAGCCCTATATTACCGCTAACGAGACTCCTGCGGAGCCCGATCACCAATCACAAGAAACTAACTTGACGTCTAAAAATAGATCGTACATGGGCTGGAATTTTCGCACATTATTTTAAATATTATATTATTTCAACAGCAATATATGCTTCGACAGCTTGAGCTATGTCAACCAAAGATCAAGTAAAGCTATGATCCTCGCAGTTATGAACGGAATTTTTTTCTTTTAGCAATTGCGTAGAGAAACCTGAAAAATTCAGGACTTCAATGGGGTTTGAATCCGTGACCTTGCAATACCGGTGCGGCGCTCTAAGCAACTGAACTATGAAGCCACTCACGTTGGGAACTGCCCATTTGTGGGTTCTAATGTTCCCGTGATGAGTGAATCATCCCAGTTCAATACCGTAAAAACTCGTGTATCAGCCGCATCTTTTTGCTCATATTGCTTTTAGTAAATAAAGATTAAGCATATGCGTCAACGGATCACTTCAACACTGATCTCTCCACCGCGTGTGAGAAAATACCACACTATTCGGGAGAACTCACGAGGCAAATGGTCTACTGTTTCGCTGCGCTTCATTACTTGCATGGCGTGTTTGTTCATGGGGTTGTTAATCTCTCGTTTAGCGACATGTTTTATTCTCTGATGGATGTCTTCCACATGTCTTTATAAACATGACATACAAGCACAGCTGATTTCCATGTTGTACATGTATTCTGATCGTGGCGGCTCTAAAACACAGGTCACATTCCATAGGTCACTCGTTGCAGGTCATTGTTTTACCTTTTGGAAAGTAACCAAAACCCTCAATTTGGCTAACCCTAGGCCAAAGGTTGGATTTTAGGCCTAGGGTTAGCCAAGTTGATGGGTTTGGGTTACTTTCAAAAAGGGTAAAACAATGACCTGCAGCGAGTGACCTGTGTTTTAGACCCGCCGTTCTGATCGCTGTGAACTACATCACGCAGTCCAGACTTCTTCTATAAATGACTGCGTGGTTACTAAGCAAACGTTTTGTATTGTTCCCTGTGCTTTATTTTTGCTCAAATTTCATCGTTTTTATTTCAACTTTGGGCTTTAAAAATGAAGGCAGTTATTGTCAGTCCCAAGAATTGGGGAAATCAATTGAAGGTAAGCTTTTAAAAGGTATTTTAAGAGTTGATTAACTTCTTAAGGTCGCAAATACACAGCATTGGATTTCAGCAAGTTTATCATGAAAAACAAACAACTTTTTTGCCAGAGTGCTTTTCAACCTAGTTCCCAGAGTCTCCAATGTCGTTGAGAAGATAACCTGGTTGGGGCTAGTCAGATGTCTCCCAAAATCTGGGAGGTTTTTTAAATGTGTGTTTGAGGAGGGGTGATAGTGTAGGCCTTGTCATTATTGCAGGGAAGGGAACCACAACGCATTTGATTTTGTGGCCAGGCGACCATCGACAAAACGTTTCACGGCAAGGTATTGAATGTGCTACACATGGAATTAGACGTGAAAGGCAAAAAGTTGTTGTCAAATTGATCGGACGCAACAGAAAATATACTTGCATCGTTCGAATTTTTGTGTGCCCGTGAGAAGGTCCAGTTTCAAACTTTAATACTTGAACAAGCTCAAGTGAGCAGTCGAATTGAGTGACAGCGAAGGATACTAATAGCTTGGGACATGTTTAATTAAAGGAAAGAAAGTTTTGTTGTGAAAGAAAACAAGCGAAACATTTATCCATGGGAAACAAACATGTTCGGCGATCAATCAGTACTGTAATAGACCTCTTTACAATGGTGTGCTTAGTGACCTGGCCTCTAAATGAAAGTGAGGCTGGTGTTGACCTTGTTATGATACAGACATCCCTCCTTTTCTTATGTTAATGATGTTGTCGCCAGCTAATTAGTGAAAATTTACATAAGAAAAGGAGTGAGGTTTCTATCAAACAAGGTCAACTCCAGCCTCACTTTCATTCATAGGCCAGTTAACTATGCACACAACTGTAAAATGGATTATTGGTGTCATTATATTTGTCGCATATCGACCTCCAAACTAACTGTGAAAGTATTTTAAGTGGCAAGCTTGTACAGCAGTGAGTAGACAGTTTTGACTTATTTCTATTTCAACAACTTCATGTAAATTGTCGCTGTTATATTTTTGCAAATGCACACCGTGCGTTAGCTGGCTGTTAATTTATAAAAACACAAATTATAAAGTATATGCTTGGCGCAGGTAAAATAAAAGCGATATTTTATCAAGCAACGAAGTGTGTGGTATATATTTTATGGTAGTGTATGTTTAGTGGAAGCAACTTTTAACTACTGATGAAATCTTTTGCGAACTTCAATCGCTGCTCGACATCGAAGGTTCACAAAAGCTCTTGTTTTAAGCTTGAGCGCTTTTGTGGGAATCTCTTGTGGGAATTTGACATCAGCTGCTGTGACCTTTTTGAAACTTACATTGTAAAGTAAAAATCATCTATTGAAAAGATGCCTTGTCAAATGATAACGCTTTTGCCCAGTTGCCGGTCAAAATGTAACGAAGACTCTACCTCAGTGGGAAAATGTTTGTCAAGGAGAGCCACGTGACCAGCCCCAACGAGGGTCTCTCTCAATATCGGCAAAGAGACCCTGGGAACGAGGTTGAGTGCTTTTTTCAAGTTTTTATTTTTTCCTCAAAATCATGCTGGAAATTTGGGGGTGCGGCTTATCTATAAATGCGGCTTACACACAAGTTTTTACAGTATATAATTCATTTCAGATATCATTTCGTTCGTTGATTCATTCGTCACAGGATCATCAGAACCCACAAAAGACCAGCTCCCAACATCAATTGCTTCATGGCTCAGTTGGTTAGAATGTCACACCGGTATCGTGAGGTCACTTGTTCAGACCCCATTAAAGTCCAGAATTTTTTAGCCCTCTCTACGCAATTGCTAAAAATTGCGCTCATAACTGCGAGGATCATAGCTTTACTGGATTTCGTATCTGCAGTTCAATATATCTTTTTGTTCGTTGATTCATTCATCATGGGAACATTAGAATCCACAAATGACCAGCTCCCAACGTTGGTGGCTTCATAGCGCAGTTGGTTGGAGTGCCACACCGGTATCTTGAGGTCACGGGTTCAAACCCTGTTGAAGTCCTAAATGCTTCTCTACGCAATTGCTAAAAATTGCGTTCATAACTACGAGGATCATAGCTTTACTTGACTTCATATCTGCAGTTCAATATATGATTCAGTTCATACATCGTTTAGTTCGTCAACGAAAGCCTTGCCAACACGTCTGGGAGTCTCGGTCACTATGTCATTTGTTCCAGCATGCAGAATAATTTTGGTTGGTTTCATTTGCAAAGATGGTTTGATGTAGTCTGCAAGGTCAGTTGCCTTTGCACCGGAAAAGGAAGTCTTCTGTGGGGTCAATACACATTGGTCTCCCCTGAATGGGCTTTAGTGGAAATCGATCGTGTCAATGACATTACCAAACCGACAACAAAATGAATTCATTGTTTCCGTTACAGGAATAAAAAAGACGTAGAAAGAAGATAAGAAACTTGTAGATCTCCAGTCAGTATTTTTAAAGAAATCTCACCTTTTTAACCTGACATTCCTGAAAAAGCTTTAGTAAAAGTAAATTCTGATAGTATTGCAGTGCTGATTGTTGAGGCCCCATTAGGGGAAGGGGAGGGCGATCTAAGTATCCATTAGCTGGTTAATTTTGGCCTAAATATCCTGTATTATTTATGTTTATGACCTCCTTTTTACGCAGATAATGGAGACTCGTTTACAATTATTTCACATGAAATTGTTAACCTTTTTTGTCAATCTGAGGTGGACTTGGTCATTCTGTTCCATCACACCTTACACCTTCACACCATCACACCTTCGGAAATGTCAGTAATATTGTTGATCAATATAAAAGAATTTGATGTGTTAAGAAATAAGTCTAAGAACTATTACACTTATGAATAAAAGGTTCAAAGGCCCAGTTTCCATAAAATGCACAACATCTTAGAGATGTTTTTAATTTGTCTGAAGATCAGGTGCAAAAAGTGTGTTTCCTTCCTCATGAGGTGTTATTTGAACCAAATTTAAATGCATTTCAAGATAAACTTCTTAATTTGATTCTATTTACCAGTAGTAAGCCGTGTAAGATAGGATATATTTTAGATGACGAATGCTCTTTCTGTTTAAAATTGGAATCAGAATCTCTCCACCATGTTTCTTCTTTTACATTGCAATCATGTACAATGCTTTTGAAAAGATTTTGTGTATTATTTTTTTTACGTTGACAAGGGAATTTGTCCTCCTTAGCACAAAATATGTCATACCTGGTATGTTAAATACACAATGCCCCTTACTAAATTATTTGTTGCTTATTGTTAAACTATATATATGGGAATGCAGAAGAAATCAGATATACCGTAGGCTACCTTAGTTGCTTTTAAAGTTAAGATGAAAATAAAGCATGAGACAAAAGTTTATATCTGTTAAAACGGCAATCTTGATAATTTTCATAGGGAAGTGGGCTCTGTGCTCAGGTCTTGTAGCCTATGTGTAGCCGTACCCTTCCCCCAAAAGAAAAACAGGAGGAAGGAACTTCTACGATAACCTGACCCAAATCGTGTTCCGTGATGTCACGGTAATTTATGTAATTTCTGGAAATAATTGGTATTTCCACCAAAATTGGTGTAAGCAGAGACTTCGTACATGTATTTCATCTAATTTCGATTGTATTAGATATATTTCTGTTCTTTGGAACTCATATGCAAGTCAATGCCCCTTTTAAAGTGTATACTGTGTTTTTGAGAGCTTGAAAAGGATGAGCGATATTTCAGTAGTCCAAAGCAAGAAGACAACCTTCGATGTGAACACAGTCTTACAGTACATTTGGAGGCTGTTTAATTGGATTCACTCACTTGCCATTGGTTTCAAACTAGTTTATTCATCTAATGGAATATTGTTCGAAATTTGAAAATAGTTACAGATTAATTCTTGATACGGGTTCAGTGAAATTAGATAAATGACAGAGTGATATTTACCCAGCGGTGTCTTGTAGTAAATCCTTTCTGTAAGCAATGAAAGTTTGTCCAAGCTCGGAGTTAATTAGACCTTAATTTCAGTTATGGAGACATAATAATCGTTTAAAATAGTACAGTTATGCTGTTGTTAAGAAACGGCAAAATTTGCAGCACAACCTTGAGGAATTAGAAAAAATCAATGAGAAGCTCCCACGTTTCGAAAAAGCTTGCCTTGTTTTCCAGTCAAAGGAATTGCTTCCAGAAAGTTTGGCTTTCAGCACACTGAAGCGCCCCAGGCTAGCTAATTGCAGCCCATCTCCGACTCAAGATAAGCAAACTATTCACGTTCTTTTGCACCGTTTCCTTCCTCACTGTTATCATCACATAGGCTAGGGTTTTGTGCCTTTTTAAACTAGTTTCAGTTTATTAATGTGTCATACCCCACGTACGTCTTTCCGATGTTTTTTTTATGTAACGTTGTAAACTGTACTAACTTGTAATTTATATAAGTATGTAATTGCCATTTTTTTTAACGCATCCCATCCACTGGGCCCCACTGCCTCCGAACTATCCTTGTAACTGAATCATTCTCAAGAATACTCTTCGAACCGAGTATTTTAGACACAACTGCTTGCGATTGGTAACATATCAGGTGCTGATCGAGTTGAATATAATCGATCATGATATTGTCAGAGAATTGAATAAAACAAGCAACTGGAGAAAGCAAGTCAAAAAGTACACTGAATTTGCTGGGTGCCTGACCCTACTCTGACGATGGCTCTATTGTCGTAAATGGAAAACTTACTCCTTATGTCATAGAATTCAATGGAAGTCGGTGGTCCCACGAGCATGCTCTATTATATTCATTTTGAAAACAAAAAAGAAAAAAAAGATCACCTATAGGAGCTGAGATGAAGAATGCTTGGGTTTAAAACTGCTTTGGTCGTAAAATCTGCTCGAGGTATTACATCAAATTTAATCTAGACTACTTTGCCTTTCCCTTTTCTTATAATCCAAACTAAAAAATCAAAGCATTCCTGCAAGGACATGTTCCATCTGAAAATATCTTGAGCTAAACGTGTACATAATTGTTGCCTTTTTCCAGGAACTGGGAAAACTGTCACAGGAGTTCATATAGCTTATTGGTTCATGAAACGAAATATGCAGAGCCTTCAAGCAAAGGACGAAGAACATCATGACTTAGCGGTTGATTCAAGCGGTTCGCAAAGTACCAAAAAGCTTGCACCACCTCAGGTCATTTACTGTGGACCTTCCAACAAGTCTGTGGACGTTGTGGCCCGTAAGTAATACAAGCTACTGTATCTAACAGATAGTAAGGCTGCAGAACATTCTGTTTCAGATCCACTGATTCATGTACACTTTATTTTTTTCAACGTTTCCGTTTTAGAATGTATTGGGGTATGAATTGCGAGTGTTCGGTGTCTAGATCTGTGTCACGTTATATCAAAAAAAAACCCATCACTTTTCATTGCAGTCACCGAGGTCAAGATGTCACATTTGGCTTCACAAAATGCATTTGTCACAGAAAGACCTTGATGAAAACGAAAGTACTCGATTTTAGTAGTACTACATGGGCGTTCAGCACCCTTTTGACGGTTGGAATTGGAGCGTTCTGATGAGTCTATTCAAAATTGTGCAGGAAATTCAAATTTGGGCGGGAAATTCAAACGTACGTTAGGTGGGAAATTCAAAATTCAAATAATGACACCTCCCTCTGCGGACTCTCAGTAAACAGGTGGAATGTTTTGCGTAGTCATGCTGGATAAAAAGATAACGGTCCACAAATTCAAAATTCAAACAATGACGTCACAGACACGTGACACCTCCCTTTCTGCGGACCCCCAGGAAACAGATTGGGGTGTTTTGCGTAATCATGTTGGAAATTCACAGTTGCGGTGTTCCATAGACCCAGGCCCCTCACGGTTCAAGCGAAAAAAAACAAGACAGGATTTTTTTCTTCCCGAATCAAACGGTTTAATGAGATAACTATATTCAAACGGGAAATCATGAAATTAAAATGTTGAAAAACGAAAGTAAAAAAAGTGGAGAGGGTACATCCATAAGGGCAACCACTCTCCTCATGAAAAACGGTTTCATATGTACAAATATTTACAATAGAGTGCTCAGAAAAAACAAACAAAGTAGAGTTCCATCTTGTTCGCAACGTTCCGTACAGTATCTATTCCAACATCTCTGAGCTGACAGCAGTAAACAAACAAGCCTTGCAAACCATAACCAACAATTTTAATCAACAACTAAAACTGAAATTACATGTACAGTATTCTCTTTCACAACATTTTCCGTTTTACTGATACAGCAAAATTCTTACTAATTAAAAAGTCAAGCTAAAGCGGAGTAAATTCGCTTACTCGACTGCAATTTCACAGTCAAACAAAACAGCTCACGACTGGACACCCATTTCATACAAAACGCCTATAAATGTGATTGTTGAAATATGCCAGAATCTCTGTCAACAGGGAATTGCAAACATTTTCACGACTTCTTTGTTTTTTAAGCAAGTTTTACAAATTGTGAGGCAGCAAGGTAAACATTTACCTAAAAGTGAATTGTTGTAGATAACTGATTTGTCTCTCGCTGTATTTCTCTCAGCTGTTCTTCTAGATCTCCTTCCTCGTCTTCTCTCGAGACTTTCTTCGCATAAATTTCTCAAATTTCGTCGCCTCTTCTCTCGTATTCTTTTCTGCTCTTAATCTTTATTCCTTTTGCTCGTCACTAGTGTGATTTCCTGCCAGAAAAATGCTGGTTGCCAAATGCAAGGCTGCCATGCCATTTCACACCAAGAGAAAATTGCCCGAACACTCCCATCCTGGTTTTAACGTAGTTCGATATGTGATCCCTCATCATATACGTCTCGTATCAGAAGGATCAACAATACGTAGTATTGAGGATTTGAATCTAAAAAATGAGTGAGTTAAGCGAGAGAGGGATGATGTCACAGAGTCCCAGGCCCCTCACGGTCAGAAAAAACACCAGAAGAAAAAAAATGAAATCCAACAGGTTTTAATGACTAGAATAACAAACGAGTATGGACAAAAAGAAGAAGAAAGGAAAAAGATGTCACACTTTGTACAAGAAAAAGACGGTGCCCCGCACTCGCACCCTAGTTTATCATTATCAACGCTGATTTTTCATGTGACAGGCCAATGAGAGGATCCAGAACACAATCATCCCACCGGTCACATCCGAGTAGAGTCTCCTTAAAGGAAAACTGAAGATAAAAATGAAACATTTTTTCCTTCGCCAGATTTGTGGTGCCTGACTTAGTTAAAGGAAATATTCAAGTATTTGAGGGGTTCCTTACGCATGTTGGTTTTTATGAGGCCAGAAAGATCCATATTGGTCACTCAATGGAAGTCCGCCATTTTGGCTGTACTATAGCAGGCTTGGGCGCTAAGCGTGACGTCAATGCGCTCACTTGCTTAAATGCAGGAAACTTGAAAAATGGTTCAGTGCGCTATTGTAGGCATTTCTAGTAGAACTCTCAGACACCAAAAGAGTTATCAGTTCTCATCGTTTCCCTGTTTAAAATGAAGTCGTTCTCAAAGAATGGATCATCCGAATTTCGGAGAAAAAACTTGCGAAATATCCAGCTTTGTCACATCTCTTCGGATCATTTCGAACCCTCCTGTTTTGAAGGTGTCTTGGCCACAGCCGTCGATGCGACAGTTGCATGTAATTGATGAAATGTTAACTTTGCGACTCCATCAACTCCATTTATACCCAGTGAGCAGGCTATGTTTTCTTTACTCAGGAGATTTCAGTAGCAAACCTAGTGCCGCAGAAGTGAACTGAAAAGTTGTTTTTGTTTTTGCAAGCAACTGGGACACGTCATTTCGTAAATGGCATTCGCACTTCAAGCTAGGTTTTATAAAACTTGACAAAGATCACAAAGATGTTTAATTGAAGTTCAAAAATTCGCAAAACTATGAACAGAGATTATGTGTTTACATACATGTTGTTCATTAATCACAGCGCTCACAATCCACGTGCTTGACTCAGGCCCACAATGGAAGTTTGTAGCCCTTTTCTTTGCAAACACACGGTCGAAAGAGTACAATGCTGCGTTAGACAAAGAATAGCTTGATCGGCCGGCACATCTAAGTTCAATAGATATTAAGCTTAAGCTTATATGTAGATCTGTTATTTAAGAGCTTTGAGCATAGCTAGATGTCTGTAAGCTAAAGTTTGTGAAATTGAATCGAAATGACAGACAAAACAATAGCACCCAACAGAATCTTGTAGTAATCAATTTGTTTTTATCGCCTTTAAAATACAATCAATTCACCTGAGATTTTGTGCATAGCTCCTCTATCTCGCGGCAGCAGATGCATTCCTTTTTTTGCTCTCCCGGCCTCCCAGTTCAAGCAAAAATCAAAGCTGCAACAAGTCGTATTTCCCCTTCTTGAGTCTTCCCTATTGATTGCTTTCTCTTCCTCGGATCCTGAACTTTCTCGCATTGGTTGGAAAGAATATGGTTCAAGTTCTGCCATAAACTTATGTGTGTTAACGACGAAGAAAGCAGAGTACTATGTTGACACTTAAACGATAACAGAAGATTTTAGTGAAAACCAGCTGCTTCCTTGTGCGCAATGACGTCACAACATGGCGGCAGACATTTCTTTTTTGGAAGTAACCGGAAGAAAAAGCAAACAAAATGGTGGGCGTTCAAATTGGATAAACAACCAAGGATTTAAATGCATTTCAAAATGAAAAATGATTTTTTCTGTTTTTTTTTTAGGTAAAGGACGTTATAGTACGACAATAATAATACTCAAAAAAATTGATCTTCTAGCCTTCAGTTGTCCTTTAAAGTCACCTCAGTTCCTTAGTGTCACTATTCAGTTTTTTCTTTCTTGGTGCCCCGCACACGCACCCTGCAACTTTGCAGATTAAAACTCAAGGAGCTCCCGGAAGGACATGTCCTCGAAACAGGATGTGTCTGCAAAGAACTCAGCAGCTGCACAAGATCCAACATGGTCTTCATGTTCAAATTGCGCGGCCACGCAAGTCAGATCCAAATCAGGACCTGGACAAACCACTACCTCCCGAATAGCAATTTGGATGCACTGTTCATGCTCCCAGGCCGCTTGATGCTGTTCACAGTCTGCCTCTGCTCGTGCCTGAGAACGAGTACGATGTGCCCCTACGCATCAACAACGGGTTCCTCATTCTTCTCTGGCACTGCTGGTGGTTGTGATCGCCGTTGTGCGAGACATGTGGATCGTCGTGCAGCTTCGGGGCGGGGTAGTACCAGGGGTACACGGGGTAGCGGGAGGAACCAGGTGGTCCACTCGCACCAAGCCTTCTCTCAGGTAGGGAGGCATAGGAGCCCGGAGCCTGTACTTACGTATGAGCCAGCCGCCACTGACCGTGAGGGGCCTGGGACTCTTTGACGTCATCCCTCTCTCGATTAACTCACTCATTTTTTAGATTCAAATCCTAAATACTACGTATTGTTGATCCTTCTGATACAAGATGTATATGATGAGGGATCACATATCGAACTACGTTAAAACCAGGACGGGAGTATTCGGGCAATTTTTTCTTGGCAGGAAATCGCATGGCAGCGTTTCATTTGGCAACCAGCATTTTTCTGGCAGGAAATCACATTAGTGACGAGCAACAGGAATAAAGATTAAGAGCAGAAAAGAATACGAGAGAAGAGGCGACGAAATTTGAGAAATTTAAGCTAAGAAAGTCTCGAGAGAAGCCGAGGAAGGAGATCTAGAAGAACAGAAAATTTTAATGAAAAACTCCGTTAAAGGCTGAGAGAAATCGAGCAAGAGACAAATCACTTATTTACAACAATTCGCTTTTAGGTAAATGTTCTCCTTCGTAATGCATACCTCGCTGCCTCACAAATTGTAAAACTCGCTAAAACAGCGAAGAAGTCGTGAAAACGTTTGCATTTCCCTGTTGACAGAGATTCTGGCATATTTCAACAATCACATTTATAGGCGTTTTGTGTGAAATGGGTGTCCAGTCGTGAACTGCTTTATTTGACTGTGAAATTGCAGTTGAGTAAGCAAATTTACTACGCCTTAGCTTGACTTTTTAATTAGTAAGAATTTTGCTGTTGTTCTAAACTGAAGAGATAGGGTGTAAAGATGATCAGTAAAACGGAAAATGTTGTGAAAGAGAATACTGTACATGTACATGTAATTTCAGTTTTAGTTGTTGATTAAAATTGTTGGTTATGGTTTGCAAGGCTCAGAGATGTTGGAATAGATACTGTACGGAACATTGCGAACAAGACGGCAAGACTACTTTGCTTGTTTTTTTCTGAGCCCTCTATTGTTGATGTACCCTCCCCACTTTTCCTGTTTGTATATAGTTATCTCATTAAACCGTTTGTTTGGTTCAGGAAGAAAAAATCATGTCTTGTTTTTTTTCGCTTGAACCGTGAGGGGCCTAGGTCTATGTAACACCCCCAACTGTGAATTTCCAACATGATTACACAAAACACTCCAATCTGTTTCCTTAGGGTCCGCAGAAAGGGATGTGTCACGTTTCTGTGACGTCATTGTTTGAGTTTTGAATTTCCTGACCGTTATCTTTTTATCCAGCAAAGCATCCCAACCTGTTTACTGAGGGTCCGCAGAGAGGGAGGTGTCACGTGTCTGTGACCTCATTATTTGAATTTTGAATTTCCCACCTAACGTACGTTTGAATTTCCCGCACAATTTTGAATCGACCAATCAGAACGCTCCAATTGCAACCGTCAAAAGGGTGCTGAATGCCCATATAGCACTACAGATTTTGATTCAACTACGTTTAGGGAAAGAAAGAATTTTAGACAGTTACGGTAAAAACTTATAATTGTATTGTATTTACAGATTTTCAACAAAGAAAGCCATATCGTTATTTCAACCTCGGATTTATTTTGAAAATATTCTTGAAATTTCGCAAATTTCAGGCTCGATATTTTATAAAATATATTCTTATAAATAAAGAAGTGTGTAGCATTGGTAAGCAAAGCAACGGTGCATAGAAGTGACAAAGGCACAAGGTATTTTTCCTTGTGGTAGTCAAACTTTGAACTAAAGCTGTAAGTTTGAATACACAGGAGACGAAGTTTCATTGCTGAAAGCTTAAATGCAGTTTGGCGATTATTTGGCAGACTTGTGAAAATGGGTGTAAGAAAGCATGGAAGTTGACTATTACGTTTCTGGACACTGAAACATTTAGTGGCCGAACCTTGCGCAATCAGATTTATGTGCGAGGACTCATCTAGATTTGGAGTTGTTGTGAGTTTTCACTCTTACATCATGATGTGTTGTTTCATCGAATATATACGGGACCTCGTGCTTAAGCGATCTCCCGAGAGTTTGGCGGCATTCTGCTCATGCAATGCATTCTGGTAAAAGCTGGTGAATGGCGCAGTGCACTCTGGCTAATTATGATGCATTCTGGGAAAAGTGGTGAATTTGAGAATTCGTTCTACCTTCTCACGAATCCAGAATAATTTGCTGCTCGCTCGTGAATTAACAAACAAACAACAAATTTAAAGGTTTCTCTAATTTGGATGCATCAAATGGTGTTCAGAATAAGTTTCTTCGCCTGGAGCCTCGTATAGAGGAAATCTTGAGAAGATTATGCCTCACTTACACTGTAGCTTCTAAGGCTGTCTACATTATGGTGGGATAATTTTGAGCAAAATAATGAGGCATAAGAACTAAATGCTACCTTGCTCTACTCATATATTTATCAATTTTATTTAATGATAAGCGATCAAATGGGTAGCATCTAGTGCAGAGGTCTTATTAGTGAACACGAACCCCCCGGCTTCAAATATTCAAGCTGCAGGCTAAATACTTTCGCGCCAAGATGGGCTTGCACTGCAGGCTAGAGAATAGAAGGCTATTTTTACCTAAAGTCCCGCTACATTGTGTAGACTTCACAACGCGCCAACCCAACCCTAACCTAATCTTAATGCTGAACAGAATCTTAGCCTGTTGGTAAGACAGTTCTTATTCTTACGGGGAAACGTTATCATAACTATCTGTATGCAGTTTTATTTGACACGTATCAAATGCTGAACACCACCGCTTAATTTAACATAGCCACGATTGACATACCCAAGTCCACTTCGCTACACTCTTCACGAGCAACCGTCTAAAATGACGTTTTTCTCACTATGGTGTCTTTCCCTCAAAGATAAAATGCTCAAAATTCCTGGCATTAAGATTCTTCGTGTCTATGGCGATGTAAAAGAACAAGCTGAATTTCCCATCCCAAACAAACGCAAGCCCCTTAGAAATTCAACTGAGGATGAGGCTCAAGAAATAGATGAAGAGCTTAAGGCTGTCTCGTTGCATCACGTCATCCGAAGAGGTGGATGCCCGTTCGCCGATCAATTAAGAGAGTTGGAGCGTGGCTTCGACCACGACCGGATGAATGGTGTGAAGACGAGCGACACTAAGGTGGAGGAATATCGCACAGTAAGTATTTATTTGTTATTTGTTGACCACCATCAACAATTGCAATCATAGGCCGCTTTCCATTTGTCAGAACTGGCCGGCCAGGCCTGTCATTTTGCAAAGAAAATGTTACAATTTGAAGAAACACTGGCATGATAATCCCTCGCATTTTCTGGAGGAGTATATATCGCCGTGGAAGACTGTTAATTTGAAGGCGTTATAGCCGTAGTCCTTCCAAATGGCCGGTCTGGCCGGTCAGTTCTGTCAAAAGGAAAGTGCCCATAATATTGATATTTTCATACAAAATACTGATCTTTCTTTAAACAAGTAAGACGTTCATGATTTAGCTATTCCTTTCATATCATCTCACTAAAACACTTGCTTTCTGTTATCACGAGGTTAAATCTCCTATCGCACTTTTTTTCTGACCCTCTGGTCTCAGAGGCCCTCATCCACCAATGCACCATCTCTCCTTCTTGTATGCAAACTTCTTACAATTTCCAAATTGCTTGCAGCTGAACACCGAAAATATAATAATAATAATTTTGGTTATCCTTTATTGATTAGTTAATTGGTGAGGCTGAGAATTGGGCACTTCAGCAAGTGTATGTTGTTCTTTGCACTTGCACAACAGCCGCTAGAACAAGAATAACCACTTCCTGTAATATCCAGCAATGCATTGTGGATGAATGCGGCATGTGCCTGGAGCCTGAATCACTCGTGCCCATGGCCTGCTCGGGAGCCCGACAAGTAGTTTTAATTGGTGACCACAAACAGCTGCAGCCAGTCATTCAGGATAAAATGGCAGAGATCCTTGGTTTGAATATCTCCATGTTTGAACGACTATCTGAAAGAGCATTGATGTTGGAGTTACAGTATAGAATGGTAAGCAAAAAGTAGGTGTGTATTTAGCAAAATAACTGAAACAATTCTTTTCGATCCGGGAAGGGATTAAGGGACGAAGCGTCTCCAAATACTACCTGCATGTTCCACTGCTGAACATTACTTTAATAATAGAGCTATAAACGCTTCTTGCATAGAAGCAAAAAGACGTCCTGTCAGTATGTGGGACGATTGTTTCACGGAATCCATATCAACTTAACAGTGCACCTCCCACGAGTCTCCTGTACTACTAGTAGAGGTAAGAGCCTGTCACAAGTTCGAGTCTTGGGCCATTAGAGACTCAGATCTTTGCGTCTGACTTTTGCCATTCGGAAATGGCCGACCAGCAATAACTTGGTTAGTACTGGTTAATATATAGATTTAGCCAAGCCTAAAAGCGGAGCTCCCTGGTTATTTATTCTTACTGCCTTTAGGGTTAGTGAAAATAAAAGGTTTCGAGTTGTCCACACTTTGATGTTTCCGGTTCCTGCGTTAATAATGAAATAATTTTCTGTGCTTTCTCCTATAGAAGCATTCATTGCCTAACTAGTGAATTCCACGGTACATTTTACGCTAAAAACCGATATCGCATGAATCACGAAGCCATGAGTACGATTTACTTCGGAATTCACCAGTTTGGCAATGATTTTTTCTTGAACGGCATGAGTTTTAAAAGAAAACAAGCACACCGTAAGCGAGCAAATGGAAAAGGAAAAAAGCCATTTCAGAGTCAACTGTCAATAGCAAGCGAATAGGAATCACGCTAAGATTAGAAGCCATAAAAAAAACTTTGTAAGTTTAAGGTCAAAAAAGAGTTTTACTGATGTAGTACTTTATTCCACGATGTTTCTAAAAACGAGATCATTCACATTTTGATGCATTTCATTGGAACACGCCAGGTTGGCTTGGAACAAGAATCGGCAAAATACGGCAGTGCAACTAAGAAAGGATGAACTTCAAACAAGATCCGCTCCAGCGCTTAAATAACGTTTAGGTGCTATAAACAAACTTCTGAAAACACAAGCTAATGAAATTTCCCCCTAATTTTACGAGAACTCATTGCGATTATGTGTTTATAACATGAAGGCAAAATTTTCTTGTCACTGTCGAGGCACATTGAAAACCAGTTTGGCAAACGGATTAAAAAGCATGAAGGGGTAGTTTCTAAAGAAACTGTGGTGCTGCGTCGGTGGGGAAGTAGTATACAAAAATTTGGTTTATCAACGGAGTCGATAATGTAAATTGACCACCGTACAGAGATTCTAAAAGCTGACGTTTCGAGCGTTAGCCCTTCGTCAGAGCGGCAATGCGTGGATTCGCTCTGACGAAGGGCTAACGCTCGAAACGTCAGCTTTTAGAATCTCTGTACGGTGGTCAATTTACATTATCAACTCCGTTGATAAACCAAATTTTTGGATTAAAAAGCACTTGTTCGTTCGCATTCTAGAGCAAAAGAAACAAATGAACAAAGGAAAAACCGATTCAACCACTTTTTGAAAATAACAAACGGTTTAGTGCCCAAGGAAAGAATTTATGGAGTACCTTCTTTCAAGTATGAGCTATTACTGGTATTCTGTTTTGTCGTTGTCGTTCTCTTTCGCTCTCCTTTCATTTGTGTTCTAGTCATGGGTCCTCCAGGCATCATGTAACCTTATCAGAGCTTCTAAAGATATGCCAAAAATTGCAATACAGAGAAAAAGCAGCTGTAACCAAATTAAAAATAAACACTCAGCTTTAAGTTTATATCCCTCCGATGCTTGACTTGAATAACTGCGTAGCCACCAGTGTGGACCACAGCTATCGTGATATGTCAAACTGGATTGAAACCAGCGAAAAATCCAGAAATAAAACATTTTCCATACCATTTTCCACCTCAACACCAAAAGCGTTGACTGTGTAAGAACTATAGTTGATGTAGTATGGCCATGTAGCCACGTCAAGCCACAGAAAGCGCTTGAAAAATTAAACCTCGCTTATGTTTAGGTGAGTTGACCTGGGTTGAGCCTGCAATCCAATGGAAAACCAGTACCTGATCAGCAGTCATTTTTAAAAAACCAGCTGACCTCGGTGAGCTCTCAGCTTGAGCCCGCAATATGGTCATGTGATACTGGTCAGCGGATACCTCGTTTTTACAGGTTTTTTTATTTTTTATTAATTTTTATTGATTTGAAGTTACAGACATTTTTCCACAAACAAACATAATTCACATTAACAGACAGACACGATACATCATATATTTACAAACGCACCCCACAATTCCTCTTAACCCCCTTCTGCTTCTAAATATAATGACTAGTACAGCGCAGCAACAACACGAGATTCTATATACATCTAGTTGTTTTTGTACTTGGCCCATTTCACATTGTGAGCTTTTAATTTATTAGTTGATTTTGCGATCATTGTCTCAAGCTGGTGAATCATTTTAATTTTCGAGTTAAACACTTTATTGAAGGAAGAGACTTGTTCTGTCGACAAGAATATAAATACTGTTTAGCAATTATTAAAGTGTGATTAATAAATAATTCGTCTTCGCATCTTAAAATACCAAACATTATATCTTTTTACAGAAAGGTGTTCTATCTTTACCCCTTGATTATCAAACCATTTTATAACCTCAGCCCAGAAATCCTTAGTATAACGACAACAAATGAAAAAATGCTCCAGGGATTCGTTCATTTCACCACAAAGGGAACACGCCGGAGATGGAATAATACCAATTTTGTTTAAAAATGAATTTGTGACAAGACACCTGTTAAGTAATTTGTATTAGAATTCACGCAATTTTGTGTCCAAGGAAGTACGAAATGGCAAGCTGTAAATCTCTTTCCATTCTAAAACATCATTACCAAAATGGGTATTAAAATTCAGTTGGGCAGTCGGTGGGATAATGATTCGATTTCGAAGTTCTTTGTATACGGTCTTTGAAACGGCTGTTTCGATTAAAACATTTTTGTTGTTAAGACTTAATTTAATTTCATCGTGCAGAAGCAAACGTGTTTAATGATTTACGCCATTCAACTGGTAAGGCATCGATTACAGAGATAAGTCTAAATATATCTAATGGCGAGATATTTAATTCTCTCAACCTGTGATTACTTTTAACAATGAATTCATTATTGTCGGAGATTAAATCCCCCATTCGAAGAATTCCTTTTTCTGCAAGATTTCTAAAATAAACAGATTTGCCGCCGATACAAATGAATTTATTATTCCACACAATAGCTTTTCAAAGATCTTCTCTTTTTTTATCCTGTACACTCGTGTGGTTTGCTGTGGAACATTTTGCGAAACTTTTATGCTGGAAGCTTCACAGGCAGTTTCTTCAAGTCAAAATCGCAACATAAGATAAGTTTCCCCCCTACAGGTTCAAGAAAGTGCAGTAGGATTTTTTTCCAATTGCTTGGTTGATCACTTGCCAATTTTTTGCAACAAAGGATTCTCTGAGTCTCTATTATAGAATCTAGATGTGGGGCTTTCAGTCCCCCATCTTCAATATCACTAATAAGAGCAGCGCGTTTGATTTTGTTTACATCTTTCACAAATTCCCTATTTACCGATATCAAACTCACGCGGTATAGGAAAATAGGAATAATAAAGGTTTTAACAATTTGAATTCTTCCTACATGTATAATAGTCAAGTCTCTCCACCTCCAAATTCGTAGCTTTTGTTGAATGGAACTAATTAGATCATCAACATTTAATTTTTGTTTCGCTCGAAGATCATAGGTGAAGTGCACTCCCAGAATTTTAACAACTTTTTTAATTTTTAAGTTGCATGAAACGGAGTTGTCTTGTTGTAGAGTTGAAGAGCAGTTGCCTAATAGCATTATTTCTGATTTATCATGGTTGATCTTCAGGCCCGAACAAATTCCGTAATCTTCTATAAGCTTAAGAAAGTTCACAAGCGAAAGATTATCTTTCAAAAAACCAGTTAGGTCATCTGCGAAAAGGCTTAATCTGAGCTCTTCATTGTCTACCTTAATACCACAAATATCTTTACTACTGCGTACTACTGCGTACACTAATACAAAGAATTTCTAGCACTATGATGAACAG
>BLFO01001586.1:781622-798969 GCA_014634245.1 Montipora cactus
CATTATTATTTCATTTTAATTTACAGCACGATAAAATCTGCCGATTTCCTTCGACTTACTTTTATGATGGAAAACTTAAGACGGATCTATCAGTGCCAGCATCGGTCCCCCTGAAGTCTTTCTGGCCAGAAAACTCGTCTCCGATGGCATTCTGTCATGTTGAAGGCGAAGAGGAGGCCAGCGCGATAAAAACGTCTCAAAGTAATGCACAGTCAAAGGCAAACATGAAAGAAGTAAGAAAAGTGGTAAGTACACTTGAAGTACTGTTCAAATGAGTGAAGCAGATAATCCAAATCAATGTAAATATTACGTATGTCCTTATAGTAAGTTCTCTGAAAGGAAAAGAGGGCCGCGCAACACTGGATGATGACAGAATCAAATAGTATCAAAGGGTAATTTGTAGCACGAGAAATGTCAGTCAGTGGTCTCAGTCCCCAGCCTGGTCAGAGTTACGTGGGAACATCTCCACACTTGTGCTAATGCTCAATCCCAGGTTCCTGGAAAGCCGATTAAACCATCCTCCAAGTAGATCTTAAACGGTGATTAAATTTCTTTTATTATATAGCTACTGATGAAATAGTAGGATTTTCCTTTTTCTTAAAAATCTTATCTACACCGCGCGCAGTGAAGATATTAGTTTTCCAGTCCTTTCACACGTAAGGATACTCACTATTTTGACAAGTCCCACAATACAGTTCATTTTGGGGGTTATTTGCATTAAAACAATAGATATCCAGCATGATACAGTCCCAAGAGTAAATAACTTGTATTGTGTTTTATTTAAAGAACCGCCCAAAACATATTGCATAATGGAGTGGAGGAAATAGCGAATAGGTTTCGTCATAAACTAACACAGTTAGCCAATAAAAAGCGAGCTTCCCCTCCATTGAAAGATAGTTTTGTGCTGTAATTTAATTTTCCTGTACTACATTAACATTTCTATGACTCAATTTGTCATTATCAAGGCTTGCTTTTCATAACTTTCCTATCTTGGTTCATGTTACACAACATGAGTGTTTTAGCGGTTGATGACGACTTTTTCGCCATTTTGAAAGGGGCTATTAATGACCATTAATATGGACATTTTATCGGTATCTATATGACAAACTGGCCATTACATGGCCGCTTGGGGATACGAGTTTTATCTTCTCGTGCTGATAGTATCTTGCACCCGTTCGCTACGCTCAATCGTGAGAGGTACTATCAGCACTCAAAGATAAAATTCGTATCCCTGCGCGCCCATTTAATAATAATATTTGACTTGCGCGAATGTGAAACGAAAATTAATGCGCAAAGCGAAGGTTAGATATGGTCGAGTTTTTGGTATTTCTAGCTCTACAGATCATCCTTTAAAGTTTCCATACGGCCTACAGGGTTTTAGTTTTTGGGTTCTATATAAAGTGGGGATAAATGTCCCAAAAGTAATTTTTCGATTTTGCCACTTTTGACCCCAAAATCAAGCTTCAAAGTTCACGCCTTGGCTACGCCCACTCAAGTTGACCGCGTAATCGAAGATTGGTGACTAGTGACGTCACTTCAGGAGCGACTCGAAATTAGAAGAGATAGCTGACTATCATAGATGATCATCGTGTAGTGAGTGATGGGACATCAAAAGCGACTTTTATTCTGAAGATGACAGGCAACGGTCTTTTCATTGGATTAAAACGAAGAGATAGAGGTCGAAGATCTAGACTTGTTTGACAGTGATGCTCCTTCCTATTCAGAAGAAGGCCCTTGTTGTCGAGAGCCACTGTCAGATAAAGATTGGCTTTGTGAATATAATTGTGAAAGGGCAAAGATAAAAGAAAGACAAACAAGAGGAACAAAAACGGTTTGACAGGATTGTAACGAAAACAGAAAGCGTACGAGCTTGGACAAGAAATTAAACGCGACTAAATAATAAGAAGTAAAAATAAGTAAATTGAAATGGCCGATTTTTGCGCTACGTCTGTAAAACGACTGTAATTGTACGCTAATGTGTCATGATCAACCTGACGGCAACTTTGATGAGATAAATTTTCTTCTCCCCAGGTATTGCGCTGAAACTTTGGAACTGAAAGAACATCAATTTTATCTTTTAATGTTTGTTCGCTGACATTTAAGATTTCCAAACGATAGCCACCGAGTGAACGCCTCAGGAGCGAAGTGACAAGAACACAGAGTGGGTGAATCGCTTGGCCTCCACTTGTCGCGTTTTAACTCCTCAAAGTCCGTCCATTTCTTCCTTCTTGCCTTCGCTTCACTTCGATCGTCACCATAAAATGGAATTTTATGTAATGGCATGCCCTTCTCTGCATCAAAAATATTTGAACAACCTGCAACAACACATCTATCATGCATAATTTCCGAAGAGCCCGCCATAGGAACAAAGCAAAAATGATCCTCCAAAATTGAATTTGATGGGCGATTCCTGAAATGACGTCACAGTCGATTCTGGAACCAAGTCTCTTTCTGGTGGTGTCTTTCCGTCACCTTGATTGGGTGTGGCTAAAGCGCGAACTTTGAAGCTCGATTTTGGAATCAAAAATTTATTTTTAGGACATTTATCTACGCTTTATAGAGATGCCAAAGCCATATAATACCCTGTAGGCCGTATAGACACTTTAAATGGAAAAGAACTTTCGATAGTTATACAGCGTGGACCACTGTTTGAGAGGTTACAGTTTCGAATCCGCAACTTCTTAAGAAATGTTATCGTTTTTACTGTGTTAAGTGTACAAGTTTGTTGTATATTTATAATTGCACATGCGCATTTTCAAGGAGTATGTTAAATGCTCTTGAGCTTTCTGTCGGTAATTAATTTGCATTAGTAATACACTACATTAACCCGGCTGGACAGATGATCAAATTCTTAAATTAATTATAGCAACTTCGGGCACGTCCAGCTTGAGTGTTTAGGCGAAATTTCCTATATGTTTCGCACCCTGGAAACCTTATTTTGTTAATACGAAAATTAATACTCTCTGCGATCTTTTTCTAACTCATCACCTGGATGTGATATCCACCACTGAGACATGGTTGACTGGTAACAAAAACCTCGCACTTTCTTTTTTAATTAACGTATACCTTGCAGGACTATTAGATCTACCATCTACCTAGATATACTCGTAAGGGTTATCACACGAAAGGGCCGACTCCCTGTTACACAGCAAAACCGATGTTTTCTGTCTTTCGAACAACTCGACTTGGTTATCGCCTCACGAATTAGAAGTTCTGTCGATCTCCACCGTCTAAGAAAAGTAATGTCAATACTGAGAAAGGTTCTTCTCTGAATTCTCACTACCACTGGAGGAGCTTATTGATTCATCTCATCAGCTTCCTTTTTCAGGCGATTTCGTTTTTCACTGAAAGTGAGACAAAGAGACCATGTTAAAGTGATGTGGCTATAAAGTGTGACCAAGACAAATGAACATCATGGGACTCTGTTTTACCATTTATCATGCATTACCGTGTTATCGATCTGCAGGTGGCGGTTGCTCGAAGCCTGGTTAGCCCTAACTGTTGGTTAAGAGGTATCAAAACCTCTAGGTTTCCATGGTATTTAACACTCTCAAGCAACCCGGGTGTGGAGTCCTTAAAAGACAACGAGGCAAAAAAGTGATAGAACTCTAGCCCCACCAGTCCCTCCTCCCCTTTCATTTTGTCGCTATTTGAAACATGGCGTTGTTTAATCTCTTATATCATTTTTATCATACAGGTGCATGTTGCCAAAGTTTTCTCAAGGAGACGCGTACGTCCAGCTGACGTTGTCATTTTAACACCGTACCGAGAACAGCAAAACAGGATAAGCACTGCCTTAAAAAAAGAAGACATGTGCAAAAAAATCCTTGTTACAACAATCACTAAAAGCCAAGGTAAAGAAATTATTACAACTTCATCATCTAACATGCACGAAACTGATGAACTTGACCGTTGACGTCTTAGCGACTAAAAGAGTGTCGGGGAAAGAAAAAATAAATCAGTAAGAACGTGAATGCAGATGGCACCCATACGCTTTTCACATTTCTACCAACAGTTCCAAATCTTATTATGTGATATATCCGAGACTCATAATATGTGGAACATAATATCACATAGTATCACGTGGAACATAATAAGTTTTGTTTATTTTGTTTACGATTCTCGGAATATGACTCAGCAGGACCTGAGCCAGATGTCTTTGTTTTAGGTACTAGAATAAAATGTGTCACAGTCTTAACCGAATTAATGGCAAAATGGCAAATGGCGGATAGGAAGAATCTTTACGGTTATTTTTTTTTTACAACTAACAGGTAAAATTCGTCAATTTGTGCGCCTAAAGGTAATGATAAACGGTTCAACATGCATTGTGAGTGTGTCATCTCCCTTTAGACACTTGAAAACTATTGGCTAATGCCAGTAATCTAATGTCAACTTGTTGAACTGAACTGAGGTCGTCTCTGATTTTGTCCAACAACGTACAACTTGTTGAATTGCCAACATGGCCTGATACACCGCTCAAAATCTATAGAACAAGGACCATAACATTTGTTGATCAACAAATGTTGAACTGTGCGTCAGTGACTTAACGGATAAATTTTTGGGCATTGTTCGAGTCGTTTTTTCGAACAGTACAGCAAGTGACGGTCCTTGATTTTTTTTAGCATATCAATTTATAGCTCTCGTACGAAAAAACGCGAGCGGTAATCTACATTACGGTCCTCGAATTTTGTTGGTGAAAAGTATTTATCATCTTCAGAATTTCAATCCCATTCAACTAGCGAAGGACTAAGCTCCAGCCGTTCAAAGTCCATATAAACTTGGCCAACTAATTCACTGCAAAGTTTAAACCCAGTTGAGCCAAAAGGTTTTGAATGTTTCCCTGACTAATAGCGTCGAGGGTGATGACAATGTTGCAGGTTTTGTAGATTGTCTAGAAAAAAAAATGGGTAGGCAATGTTGAGAGGAGGAGCTGAGAGTCACGAGCAACTGGCCTTATTTTCGTTTAGTTTTGTCCTGCGTTGCCCTCTTCTAAAGCACTAGTCACCTGCTGGAGGTCCATTACTTACCATTACAACTTCTAACTGGTTAATTTGGATAAATGCGACTTACAGTAAGGCTAATCAGTTATATTTGACAATTATTACACGAGCGCATGTAAGAATTTAAATGAGATGGTAAGTAGCCAACAAACTCGAGGTTCACTTAGCTGCAATCAATCTCACATCCAACAAGCAGGCACCGAATGGTATCATTCAATTAAAAAAAAAAAGAATGTTCGGATATTAAAAACTGATTTGTAACCAGGTGGTTCCATGATAAAATATAAAAATGTTCCCCTGGTTAAAAATATTATTGAAAAGATCTTGAAATCCCAACGTTTCGGCTACTAACATAAGCCTAAGTTCTTCAGGGGTAATAAAAATATATAACGAAGTGACAAGTGTATTTAAAATCGCGTAGATGCTAATAAAAAACAATATATTACAAAATCAGTTCTTGTTCAATAACGCCAAGGCCCTGTACTCTTGGAGCAGGTACATACCATCATCGCGGTTGAGCGGACTTTCGCATGTGTTAATTTCCCATGCCTCTAAGAGGCGTCGGGTTCGCCAACGGGGACTGGTACGTAATACTATAGACGATTCCCACGAGATAGTGTGGCCAGACTGTAAAGAATGTTCGGCGAGTGCAGATTTCTTGGGGTGTTCTTGTTCGACCGCTTTTTGGTGTTCTCTGAGCCGACTATTGAACTTCCGTTTGGTCTCCCCGATGTAGAGTTCGTCGCAATCTTTGCAAGGAATGGAATAAATTACCCCGCGCGTCTGATCTTATGGAACGGGATTTTTTTACAGACTGCTGAGGTGACCGTTTAGGTTTGCTCGAATCGATTATAAGCCGTTTCGGGTAGCCATTCGCCAACAGTGTGGAAGTAACTTGTTTTAACTCTTTAGAACGAAAATAGCTGGTGGTCGGAATATTCCTAGCGCGGTTGGTCAAAGACTTCACAACGTGAGATACCTTTCCGTGTGGGTGGGCTTCCATAAGACCTTATTCGCAAGTTGACCGTTATCTTGGCGATAAACAGACACGTCGAGGAAGGCTATTTCTTAATTTGTGTCCCTTTCAACGGTGAATTTTATCGATGGTTCAATGTTGTTTAGGTAATCTTGCAAGGTTTGTACAAGGCCAGACTTAACCGTACGTCAGCGACATATCGTTTCCAAAACCGAGGCTGGACGAGAGAGGTGGACAAAGACCGTTGCTCTAGGTTTTCCATGACCAGATTGGCCATAACGGCTGACACAGGAGAGCCCATAGCAGTACCAAAGATCTGTTGGTAGTGGGTATTGTTGTACTTAAAATTTGTTGTTGACAAGCAAAATTCTAATAGGTCAACACTGTTCGGTTAGTATACTTGGAAGCTTTCTTTGGAAGCTTTCTTTGTCGCCATCAATTTTTCAGCTTGGCAATGCTTTGCAGAATCATGCGGTATATGAGGTGATAGTTAAATTTAGTGAGGCAGTAAGGACGCTGATAACACAATATCTCAGGATGAGAATCCAACATAATTTTCATGGAATCTCATGATAGTCGTTGTCGACATTATTCAATGTGCTGCTTTGACGAAAAAACTAGATTCTTCTTTTTCTTTGGATTTCAAAACTATTTTAACTAAACACTAAGTGACCCAAGTTTTAAGGAACCTACTTATTTTAATTGGAATTTCCTGGTTTAATGATCCACCATAAACCGATTCTACTAACTTAATGTTGAACCCAATTCAAATCCTTTGCGAATGGAATCTTTTGTTCCTAGTATTTTCATATCATTACTCGGAGTACCTGAAAGGTATCCGAGTTAAAATCTGGGTAGAATTTAGTTTTCTGTGCAGCAAATGGACAATAGAATTACGAGGCGGTGACTTCATTGGCTAAAAAGCAGTTTACTACACCCCTTTGAGCAATACATTTGACCTCCCTCTCTGACAAAGCAACTGCAACAATAACAAATGAACACAATCGCAAAGGAGAAGATTTTCAATAGCGAGAGACTTGAAACAGCCTCACGTCTTCCAGAATTCGATGACGTTGGGGCTTCAGTGTGACTCGTTTAATTCCGTTTGCTGATTCAAAGCGCATGTTCTTACTCTAAGATATTTACTCTAATCCTGCCTGTTGACAACATGACGAAATCGCCAGTACAGAACTTCCAGCAGCGGTATGTCTCTTAGTCTCTTTCTGCCTCAGCTGTTCTTTGTACGAACATCATCCGCCGATGTCTATTTTTTTCTTTAAATTAATTGTTAGTTTCTTGATCTTCATGTTAGCTACCTAGAGCTGGAGGTCACCGGTCGTGTTATTCGCAACACTGTTAATTTAGAAACTTTGCAGCTGAATACCGGTTTTCACTTACCCATATTAATTACAAGAATAGTTTTTTCACACGTTTTCTGAGTTGCTACACCCGCCTTTGGCTGACCGGCTGCTTTCACTTGAAACCAGTTTATCTGATGTCACGCTACATACTAGATCCCGCAAAAGTAGACATTTCCATTCCAACAACCTGTTCCAAGACATACTACCCCTGTAGCTATGTCACTTGTTGAATTTATTTGCAATTGTAAACATTAAGAAATTTCACCGGTACATTATCCGCGTTGTTATGACTGAGGAACTAGCTGCAGAAACATTTACTTGTGTTGTTTCGTACTTTGCAAATTAGGCGCTCGAGAGGCGCATGTGACTACTGCGGAGATGTACAATGGGAAAGAAAGTAAAATATTCTGTTATGTGAATAGGGGTGAATGAATTGTGGGAATTGATTCACCACAGCTTTCATATCGATAGTTTCTCAACAATTGAAAAACTTACGCGCAATAGATCATTTTCACTGTCACGCAACAAACAAATAAATTCGAAAGGTTCAATGAAAAAGGCCAATAACTTGCAATGTTGCAGGAAACAAATTTAGAAACCACCTCTCCAATTCTCAGATCCGCGCAGTACACCATTTCTGAGCTCTTTGTCGAAGTCTTTCACACAACTTTACAGCCGAGTTTCGTGTAGGTGGATCAAAGTGCTCCTACATCTGGACTTCACTTTGCCATGAAAGCGCTTACTTTTCGCTCATGAGATAAAATACATATGTATGAACACATCTCCTAATGTACTTGAAAGGCTCAAACTGCTGAGATTCGTAGTACTAGGAGGGTACGATGGTATTCAAACTAGACGACTCATGCAGTCTAGAGCAAAATTCAGACAAGCTAATGATTCGCGGTATGGAACCCACAGAAGAAAGCAAGCCAAGTGAGACACTTCTCCCGGCTAATTATCATTGTCATTGTCATTTTAGTGACAGACATTTTTTTAAAATCAAATAGCTTGGTATCATGGTGTCACGTAAGCTGCTTAATTCCGACAATTAGAAAATTCAAAATATTGTATTCTCGAAACGAAAGACTTCATGGAAGATTTATTTCTCGGGCATCTTCAACCTCCTATAGATAACAATTTAAGCCCGCCACACACGGTGAGGAAAGAGCTGAACAAACTGCCTCTCAAGGCGGTTTGTTCAGCCGTTTTCTCACCGTGTGCGGGGAACTTTTGGTGACAAATTGGCCTCGTGAGGCCGTGAGGAAAAGATCAAACATGTTTGATATTTTTGGCCTCGCGAGGCAAATTCCTCATTGTGTTCGGCCATCGTGAGAATCGAGTTGAGCTTGGTCAATGAAGCATCCAATAAAAATACATGGCATTCTCACGTGACTTCAGTGACGTCGGAATTTCTTCCTCCGACACCATCTTGAACCGCTGGAGTCACGAGAGCATGCCATGTATTTTATTGGATGCTTGATTAAACCAAGCTCAGCTCGATTCTCACGATGGCCGCACACATTGAGGAATTTGTCTCGCGAGGCCAAAAATATCAAACATGTTTGATTTTATCCCCACGGCCTCGCGAGGCGAATTTCTCACCACAATTTCCCTGCACACGTCCTCAGCTCTTTCCTTGCTTGCTAATTTGATGATCTCACTATGAAACCATCTATAGTTTGACAATTACGTGCTACTTCAAAGCTTTGTTTATCTCGAAAACGGGCTCAATATTCCTACAAATGTTTCTACTTTAAGGGCTTTTGCGTTCCTTCAACGGCTTCATTAAACGTGCAAACGGGCTCAATTGGTCGGTTAGAAACAAAATTCGAAAGCTACGAGAAGTAACTGTTCTGAGAATCAGAAGAAGAAAAGGAAGTGCCGGATTTTTTTTTTTATAATCATATAGTAGCACTTTAAGCTCCTCATCAACAATTCGAGAGCTAGTTCAAAAAGAGGCTACAGATACCCTGCACTTTGTTTGAAGACATTTGACCGAATTGCCTTTAAAATTCGCGGTATTTAAGGGTTCTTTTTTTGTGTTTCAATATCTTGGTCAATATCCAGTTCAATTCCGTAGTCCAAAGTCCATAATTGTTCACATTTAATTTTTTTGTTAACGGCAATTATTTCCAATCAACACCAGTAAAAAGATGCTTTTCAAGTATTTGCAATGGTATGTTAAAATATTTAATACTCCTTCTCACAGCGATCACCATTCACAACCGCCCTCAACAAATTTTTTCTTCAGTTTTCGAAACTAAGTTTGGGTGGACGTCAATCAATTGTTTCTGTGACGACTGCCGCCAAGTGATCAGGACTATTGTTATGGAAACATTTGATTGACGTCCACTTAAATTTAGCTTCGAATAATGAAAAAAAGTCATTGAGGGGCGCGTGACTGATAACCGCGGTAACAATACCGGGAGAATTATAAGATTATGTAATTAGCCTGATAAGATGTGTTACCGAGTCTTACGGTGACCGGATATTGCATGATGTGCAACCAGCAACCCATTAACAGCCAAAGACGTGTGGGGAGCACCATTGCTAAGAAAATATGGTAACCCCTCTGTGCGAGAAAATTTGGTCTTGGACACCGTACGACCCTACGGCCACCCCTCCATGTATGCCAATGTGACCATATCGCAGGCTCAAATAGTCAATACTTGTATACTTGGGCTCAATGGTCAACACTTATGGCCATCCATCAAACTGACATTGGACATTTCCTTACAATTATTCGACCCAATATCCCATCTTAATATGACAAGCTTATCGCTGTACAAAGAATGAAAACAGGCAGAATTAGAGCTTTAGTTCAACAAGAAATAGCGTTTCTAAGCAAAGCCGTGCTGATCTACGGTATTTAGGTCTAAAAACCACTTTGAAGACGGTTTTGCTGGGTTCTACTATGTCAATACTCTACAAAAATCGATTTTCCAGCAGCTCGTCTCGCTGGTCTAGTGGATATTGGAATATGCAAGGAGAACCCATCGATCCGGGCTCAACTCTTTGGCTCGCCTAACCTGAATGTTGTCTGCACATTGAAATGCTTGTTTCTTTGAAGTAGATTTGAAGTCCTAAGTAGATTGTACGTCGTGTAAGTTGAATAAAGAGGGAAATGTCAGTTTGAGGGATGGCCATGAGTGTTGACCGTGCTCAACGTGGCAGTTATACTCATTGATATTGGGCATCCGTGTTATGGTTAATTGACACCTGTCAAAACAAGCTATATGTCGCAGGTCAAATTGCACTTTCAGGTCAATTTGTTTCAATCTAGGTCAATTTGTTTTAGCCTAGGTCGAATATATAAGATGTGAAACAATGCATAAAATATTTGCGGGTCCTATGGGTATAATTACCAAGGTAAGAAACACAAGGAAAAAAATGTACGAAAGTGTCACGTAAACAAGTAAGGATTACGTTTTTGCAAACGTTGGCCATCACGTAAACAGGGATCTGTCACGTAAACAGTTTGGCACGTGTCAAAAAAAGGCTTGTTGTCCTTTATGTACAACATCTCGAATACTAAGCAATCAAACTTGCTGTTACATTTCCTCAGAACTTTGAGTCAACCCTGCCCTGTATCTTTTTTATTTTTAGAAGCAACTCCCAGGGGCTTCTTGCGGGTGTTTTCATAGTAGCCAATCATAGGAGAACTATCTGTCGCATAGTCGTCTGTGGTTTAGTGGTCATCACGATTGCTTCTGTTTGCCTATTTCGAATCCTACTTGGGCTGCATTCTGTGAAAAGTGTCTACGAGGCAAAGAAATCTTACGCATTCGAAGCCAAATCGCAACACCAAAAAAAGTTTTAAGTCCAAAAGCGGAGCCAAATACTTCGTTTTTCGAACAAAGTAATCAATGGCATCAGAAGTATCGTATGTATTATTCTTATTCTTATTTCTTCTTCTTCATCCTCTTCTTCTTGCTCTTCTTCTTCTTCTTCTTCTTGTTATAACAATAATAACTAATTAATTTTTGCTGCTATAGGAAGTGAATGGGATTACGTCATTTTGTCTTTGGTTCGTTCTGGGAAGACAGATGACCTCGATCCAGACCCTTCTAAACATTGGCTCAGTGAACATCTGGGATTTTTGACGGATGAGCATCAAATGAACGTCGGCCTTACCCGAGCTCGAAAAGGACTTTGCATTATTGGTAAATACTCTTGTGTTGCGTTCTTTTTTTCGTTGTATGTGTTATGTAAGAAATGCTGTGATTTTATATAATTCTACGCAATCTCAATGTACCCTCAAGCGCCAAGCCCGAGTAAGTTGCGTCTTGAAATCCGTTAGCATTGGTGATGTTAAATTTGACTGAGCTAAGCCCAAGATTAAATCTGACTGATGGTGACGCAAGCACACGGGAAAAGAGCGAGTTATGGTAGCATTAGTCGACTGACCTCCTGCTCCTCTTTACAAACTTGAGTGTTTTAACACCTCTCTAACGGAAGCAACAAGAAAGAAACTATCTATAATGTGCGTACCAGGGAAAAAAACATCCAGCATCGTCTTATAGACTTGAATTACCACTACAAACAGTTCATCCAACAAAATGAAGGAGTCTTTAATTTTGACTGAAGGTGGGGTGACCGTATCGCCATTTCTTGTACATAAGTGCTTGGGCGTTAATACGTCCTAATGGCTGATTCCAAATACTATTTGCCTCTTTTTCAAAGCGAGAATGCACAACCATTCAAATAGACATTAGTTGTGCATTTTCTGAATGCAAGTCAAACTTATTTTTCATTTGAGAAGTTTCATTATGAAAATAATAGAGACAAACAGCAATTTCAGTGAAAATGGTCTTTTGCAGGCCGCTTTCTTAGATACAATTCCAATATCAGTAGCTTAGAAATTATATATGGGTTATTGTCATCATGGCTGGATATTGGCCAAGTCTTTTTTTGCGTGTTTATGGACCAAGACGAAGTCGAGGTCCGTAAGCAAGCAAAAAAAAGAACGAGGCCAATATCCAACCATCTTGACCGAACAAGCTTGGTCAATAAAGGATTTATGATATGGGATAAAACACCAAAATATCTTTGTTCTCGCGGGACCAAGGGAGAAATCCCGAGTGGGCAGTATAGCTGCATGTTGCCCGCTCGAGTAGCCAATCATAGCGCGGGATTTGATTCATCTTGCCCGCTCACGGAGCTAGTCATAAAATAAGAATGGATACTGGAACAGTTTGTGCATTAGTAATCTTCGCTGAATCGCTGCATTGTGTTTGGCGGGATTTGACTAAATTAAATGAAAATGAAACGGCAATCACTTTGGCGTGGTTGTGCCTTATATACAGTAATTCTCTACAGGTAACAAGCATCTGTTAAGGCATCATCCTATGTGGCAGAAATTGTTGACATTTTACGAGGAAAGGAAATGCTTGGTGGAGGAATCAGACTGGCCAAAGAGTTGATTTTTTTCCCTTGATGAAAAAGCAAGTCTTTGTCAAGTCACAATTCAATGGTCTTCAATGCGGACATCGTGTCATTATTTTCACCCTACGACAATTTGTTGCCGTTCATAGTTGAAGTGGATCAAATGTATACATGTAGAACTTTGTTTTTAATGACAAGGAGAAAATGTCGAAGACATTTTTAAAATAGTTTTAAACATTTAATGTGATTCCCTCGTTTTTTCTTCCTTTTTTTCATTTCATATTAATATTTCTTTTCTCATGCGAAAAGAACAAAAGATTTGATTTTCTTTTTTAAGAAGAAATTGCTGCCACTCTCAAATTGTTCAACGTAGTGAGCAGGGACTCAGTCTTTGTTCAACCAATACTAGCAACCTAATTCTCACTTACTCTGGGGGTTTCAGGAAGAACATCAATATTCTACCTTCCGGCAGATTTGTGGAACAAGGAGAGTGATACACCTGAGATTTGACCTGAAAGCTTAGCAGTCGTGTCTTACTCCCACCAACTGGCACTAGTAAAGGGAGTAGACTAAGCGGCAGTAATGTTTAAAGCTGAACAAACTGAACGATGTGGAATGCGCTGGAACCCTTTTTCAAATTAAGTAGAACACTACAAGAATTTAAACGAAAATTAAAGAGCATTTTATTAAAAGACTTCATGGACAGTACAACGTAACTTAATTATGTAAGTTATTATATGTAAGGGCGTTGTTGACCAGAGTGTACTTCTTGCCATCCCCTGTGGTCGATCCATCTTGTTTGGTAATCGTTACCACCAATCGCAGCTCTGTCTTGTTAATGTCAATGTAGTCAGCCAACGGTTTGATGACAAACTCGATGGGATTAGTTATCGTTTGAACCGGTTCGTAATCGACCCATTTTCTGCTAACAATCGACACATCTGTCACAGGTACATCAAACAACTGTAAACTTGAATTTGCACCAGGGGCTGAGAGAGGGTGTGCTGATGCCATCTTTAATCAAAAACAGCCTTGAACGTTGAACGAGGTGTTCTCCTTTTCTTGGTCTGTCCTTCACTGCGCGGCTTTGATGTATCCGTGCGCTTATATACTCTTTTTCCTCGAACTTGCTGTGTGATGTCATAAATGATCCCTGTGAGTAAATTGTTCTAGCAGCTTTCGCCCTTGTCTTGGCAGCTTTCTTTAAAGGTTGACCATTGATCACGTCTTGGACAAGTTGCATTCCCGTTTCCAATCCAGTATCAAGCATTCGTTTTCCCACCTTTTTTGTTGTTGTTTTGAGAAAGGGAGTTGCTGAACGGAACAAGGACCGAAACATTCCACCTAAGCCGTTGCCCCGTTGACCATAATTGTGTATTCCTCCATAGATACTAATGTCTCCTCCTTTACCGTGCTGCATATAGGGTACAACATTCCGTCCATATGGGTAATGTCGGTGGTTCATCGATAATAACATGTTGTTATAGAATAGCACGACGCCGAAAATGTAGGGTCACGTGTACGGCTCCAGAAGCCATTGGTATCAATTGACCTGTGTCCCCTTATATTGATCGCCACGGATGAAAACACAGTTGTACGGAGTCTATGGTAGGAGGGCACCTTGACCTCTGCTGTGATCATGTTCCCCGGCTCACCACGAGGAAGGAGCATCCGAAATAAGTTGGCTTGAGCAGCTCCCCCTACTTGAGACTCGATTAAATTGGAATACACTTAGATGGTTTTAAAAGCGTCTCTCAAGAGCAATCCCCACACCAATTCTTCTTTTCTGACAAGTGTTGTCGTTGGCCTCGCAAGAAGGACGCTGTGATCATCATTCTGTTGGACAAGGCCTCCGATTTGGTACAGTGGAAGAATATTATACTGATGGTTTAAGTACCCCAAGGCACGAGCTAATGTTTTGGGTGGAATCACATACCAACCTGCTGGTAACGTCAACTCAAAGTAATCTTGTGCTTTCTCGTAAATGTAAAAACACTCGTTTCCATGTAAAAACTGTTGGTCATGTTGATCGACGGCGGAAATGTAAAACGAGGTTGACGATACCGTCTAAAAATGCTGGCGTTTGACTGTATCCACTCGTTAAATAGATTTCAATGGTCTGAAATATCTTTGTCCGCAAAGGTAGGTACACAATATGTTCTCTTTCTTCAAGGAGTGTTTCTCGAAAACTGCCCAGGGGTATCATCTCATGTAGGAGAGGTAAGCGCTTGTCACCCACCTGCCAATGTTCCACGAGATTGGTTTGAACTTGAACCAGCCTCTGCTTACACGAGCAAAGCGATTGTGAAGGAGGAACGATGCAAATACCAGGATATGTGATAGAGGTGCTAGCTGGTAAGATGAACCAGTCATGACCATATTTTCTTTCTAAGGTGAGTGCAGCATTCATACGAAGGCTGGGTGTAAGAGTTTTGTTTTCGGTTATCCCAGCTGTAGACAGTGTGATCGTAAGTCCTTCAGTTCGCTTTTAATAAAGCGTTTGAAATGTATATTGTTGTTTGCTCACTGAGTCAAATATTGTGAAAAGTATTTTGAAATACGATATGAAACCAACTCCCACTTCACCATACTAACAACGGTCTCAAACGCTCCTCAAAATCCAAAATTTTTTTCAAGCGTTTTCAGAAAAGGCGTTATTCAAATCTGTTGAGTAGGCTTTCTTTGTGTCTGTGCACTGATTGTATTTACCCGTGCTTCATTCAAGAGCGAGGTTGAAAAACGAAAGAGTTGAGAATGCTCCTCTTTTCCACACAAAACAACTTGGTTTGGTCTATATTCTTCCTTCTTCACGCTTCGATCTGCTCCATGCAAAAGTTTGAAAAAGAACAAGGCGCTTGTGGACTTGTCCAGGCGTGTAAAGCCTTTTGTGTGTGTGTGTGTGTTAAAATTCTGTTTGACTCGCTTCAAACCGGTAGGGTTCCCACTCCTCTTTTTCGGTGCGTGACCCCAAGCCCAGAAGGTTATTGCAGTCATTTGTTGTCGAGCAAAACCGATGTTGCCTTGTATTTTTCGAACTAAGTTAATGTAAACTTACGTCAACGGTGTGTCATTGGTCCGTGATAAGATCACCTTTGCCTCATTGGTTTAGGCGCATTTGATCATATTCAGATGTTAATTTGCGCCTAATAAGTAATATATTATTATTATTATTATTATTATTATTATTAAATTATTATTGGTTCCTTGTCTTTCCCATTGTTCTTTTCGCTATAAATATATTTGCGCTACCACCCGGCTGGTTTTGGGGGACACATAAAACAAGCACAGCATACACATCTCGCTTACTTTCTCAATAAAAGAAACATTCGTGTACGTACGTGACTGGAATCTCATTAACATAACCCTAATTTATATGACGACCTGGGATGCCCGTGTTGTTGCACGTGTAATCTAGGCACGCCCCCTTGTTTTGTCTTTTGATTGATGACGTCATTTGTGTGACTACCTGTCAAATCCGGTCTGAATGATCGTATACAATTACTGGTGAATACCACATATACGGTCGCCATTTTATTTCTATCGCTCTCGTTTTCTGGCTCGTATAACAGACATACCCTGCGACGAAAATTAGGGTCGCAAAGGACCCGGGAATTATTAAATACGACCAATTCAACCTAAAAGATTTGTCAAGTCAGGAAAATCAAAATGCTTGGTCAAAACAACCTTCGAAGAGCCGACAAGCTAGAAATATAAATCAGGAAGAAGACCAATTGCATGCAAGGGAAGGTACTAATCGTTTTCAAGTGTTCCGCCTTTCAAATTACCCTTGCAAATTATTTTTGGTATTCTGTTGCACAGGCCAGAGATGTCCAAGCATAGCCATCGGTTTTTGTTTTAGCATCACAAATACCTGTCTGTCTAAAAGAGGTTAATATTGTCAGTTTCAATTTAGTTTTGTTGATTTTATTTTTGAATGAGGACTAAGGAGAAAATTTGTTGAGGAGGTACATAAAGATCTTGATTTTATAGACTATTTCAATGCTATGAATATATATATATATATATTTTTTTTTTTTTTTACTTCCACATTTATTAGTTTACATTGTCCGTTTGTTTGAGTTATTGATGTTTTTCAGACCCCTATGTAGCAAAATTTTCAAGATTCCATCCCCTCTCGTCTTCTAAGTATAGCCGAGGATGTTAAACACAAGTCTTCGCGTCCAAAGCTGGCGGTACGATGAGGACGTACCTTGGAGGTTTTAACAGCTGGAAACGCTGGGCTAAATCTAATGGTTTCAACTATTTGCCTGCTAATCCTTTCCATGTTGCCATGTACTTACAAGTAATTTTGCAAAGTGCCTCTTCTGCTTCTCCTATCAACAACGCTGTTTACAGTATAGATTGGGTCCATGGGTTAGCTTGTTTTCAGAAAGTGTCCTCTCATTGTTTGGTCCAGTCCATGATGGGTGCATCCAAACGTGTTTTAGCTAAGCCCAAGAACAGGAAAGAACCGATTACGCCTGAGATGCTCCAGCAGTTGGCAGAAAGTCTTAAAGATAAGTCTTGTGTTGCTAGTTGTAGAACTCTCGCATATGTTTGATTGGTTTTGCTGGTTTTCTGCGCTTCCGTGAGCTATGCAGCGTGCGTGCCTGTGACGTTAGTCT
>BLFO01001586.1:810407-812907 GCA_014634245.1 Montipora cactus
AAGTCCCCAGTACTGCTTGCTGATCATGTATAATGTATTTCTTGTAGGTCATCACACAGAACATACCTTTTGAAGAGGAAGAGGAAGAAGGGTTTCCATTGTTGAGTTGCAACTCACATTGTTGCACGTCAAGCATAGTACTTCACTTCTCAGATTGAAGAAAAACATTTTTAGAAATGACAGATCAATATGCGGGGGTATGAAACCACTGTTTTGGTATTCACTGGTTTTGTAACCCAGTGCACGGCAAAATTCTTGAAAAAACTCTGCAGCACACTGCTGCTTTCCTTTCTGAAAATCTGAGTTGATGCTTGGAAGCATTCCCATAAGTGAGTTAGGATGAACTAACCCAGGAGCAGTCTTGTAGGCACTGATAAAGGATTTGGTACTGCACACTATGCAGGGCTTTCCTGTGGAACATTATTTATTTTTGTAAGGTAGTTATCAGGCAACATCATTTGCCTTATTTTTATTTTTATTTTTAATATTTTCAGAGTAATTAATTTAAGTATAAGAAATAAAATGGAGAAGGGCACGATATAGTAAAAACTAATTAGTGGCCATTAACACAGATTATAATTTATAGCTCTTTACAATAAGTCCATACATAAGAATAAGAAATAATGATAAATAAATAAACACACACATAAGCACATACATATGCACACAACTATCGTACATCATGGCACGAGTCAAGGAGATTAGTACTGAGCAAAATAACATTTGAAAACTGCTTTTTTGAAAAGCATTTTCCAGGAAATATTTCGAATGGAAAAGGGAAGATCATTCCAAAAGTATTTACCAATAACAGTAGGGCAGAATTTTCGTATGTTTGTCCTAGGGTAAGGAAGAAATAATTGTAGAGAAGTTGCAGTCCGTGTGGAATAATTATGTTGCTCAGAAACTAGGGATATTGAGAAATTACATGGCTTGTTATCACAAAGATGGTCATAAAGAAATTAACAAGTATACATTTTAACAACATCGCGAAATTTCAATAAACCTAAGTTAACATAATGTGGAGTAATATGATCTTGTAAAGGAACATCATTAATAACTGTAATTGCTTTGTTTTGGAGTCTTATAAGCTGCAGTAATGGGTTTTCAGAATTATTACCCCACAGTATGCAACCATATATAAAATAAGGGTAAAGTTAATGGAGGAAGTAAGTTGTAATTTATTTTTTTGATGCGGTTGGAAAATAAGATATTTTGTTTTCTTTAAGTTTAAAGTTAACTTATTAGCACATAACCGGTCATAGATATTTATAAGTTCTGAATTAACTTGCAGCAAAAGTTTGTCTATATTTTTATCAGAGGCTGTCAGAGAGGTATCATCAGCAAAAAGTCTCATAGTGAAAAAATTGGAAGCTTGGATAAAGTCATTGATATATATTAAAAATAGCAATGGTCCAAGGTTTGAGCCCTGAGGAACACCAGGTGAAATAGAAATGGTATCAGACATAACACCATTCACAGATACTCTTTGTTTCCTCTTGTTCAAATAAGATTTAAACCAAATAATATCAGAATTTGAAATACCGTAAAAAAGTAGTTTAGACAATAGTATTGAATGGTTAACAGTGTCAAATGCTTTGTTTAAGTCCAAGAAAATTGATACAGCATAATCACCTTGATCAAGAGTTGTAGAAATTTCCTCTACAAGATCTGCAAGACAATCCACAGTAGTGCAACCTGGCTTAAATCCATATTGATTAAAAACGATAATATCTTCAGTGAAAAAATAATGACTTAATTGAGTAAATATACATTTTTCAACAATTTTGGCTAATGCAGGAAGAACAGAAATTGGTCTATAATTATCACACTTTAAACGAGAACCCTGCTTGAAGACAGGAATCACTTTTGCGATTTTTAATTTCTCTGGGAAAATACCTTGTTTAATAGACATGTTAATAATATGGGTAACAGGGCGAAAGATCTGAAATGCCGCTACAGAAAGTAAAAAAAGATGGACTTTGTCCACTCCGAAAGATTTTCTGCCATGAAGATTCTTGAGAAGAAGAAAAACCTTTATCTCATTAGCAGGTCTAAAACAAAATTTAGACTTATTTTGTCTAAGATAATAAGTAAAGTGACAATTAGACTTTGGCAGCTTAGAAGCAAGTTTAGTAGGTATATCACCAAAAAACTTATTTAAGAGATTGGAAATAGATGCAGAATGATGATATTGTTTGTTTCCGACATGAAGTTTGTCTATAGTTGAAGATGGATGCTTTTTATTAATAATAAAATTAATATTATCCCACATCTTCTTTGCATTAGTAGAGTCCGCAAGGACTTGAGTATAATATGAGGTGCGTTATGATTTATTTATGAAAGTAATTTTATTATGATAAAGTTTATATTTATTAGGAATGATGGGTTCCGAGTAATTAGCCATTTTTTATAAAGTTTGTCCCGCACTTTTATTGATGTTTTTAGTCCTATAGTTATCCACGGTTTAGAAGCTGAATTTCTAACTTTAAATGATTTCAAG
>BLFO01001586.1:822907-835407 GCA_014634245.1 Montipora cactus
GGTGAGGAGGCTGTGCTGTTTTTCATGGCAGTATCCGAGGCTTAAAGTGCTACTATGATGAAAAAATCAGCTGTCATTTTGTGTTCATAGGCGAAATTTTTTGTAGTCATGTCAAGAGGAAGACTATTTATTTGAATTCCACTTTTTTAATTTAAAGGGTAACTGACGGCTAGAAAGTTACTCTTTTGGCATACCGTCTAAATACCTCAGGTAACACATTGAAACTGACACAAGGTACTTCGAATGCTTTTTTGTGCCTTTTTTCGCTCGAAAAACTGTCCTAAATGCCGCTTCGTAAGTCATCTGCCGTAAACGCTTAGAATTTGATCATGTGACCTGATACGTCACACGTGTGTACACCAAGCAAAGTAGATATAGCGGACAGTAGTGCAGGTGAGAGCAGTTCGAACTCGGGGTTCGATTTTCGGATTTTGAGGCTTCGATGGAAGGCGAAAATAATGAAAGGGCTTTGGAGCCTGTTGGTGAAATCAGGCCCTGGCGATTTGAACCGCCAGGAAGAAATGAAAATCGAGCGTGCGATTCAGAAGAGAATTAAGAGCCCTGGACGCCGCAGCCGGCTCAATCAAGGAAGCGACGAATGGTGAGTGCATGAAACTTAAAAATTGTATCTCAAAATCAATCGCGGCTAGATTACAGAATACCTGTCCACTCATTAGCACACGAATAAGGTGCATTGTTATCAAAGTGTCGTTCTTAAAGAGCAGAAGGCAATAAAATTATGCAAATTCAGTCGCTTATTTAAGTTATTAAATATAGGAGCGATCAAGTAAAGAAAATTTAAATGTGCAGACTCTTGAATTCCATGGGAGCGATGTGTTTTTATGCTACACGCACTCGCCCTGCTTTGGAAGGATTCATTTATTAGAGCAGTTTTCCACATGATACATGTACATGTTTCAACGCTTTCGTATTGGTTTTAAGTTTTCTAGTATTGAATTTGGCGAACGATTGAAGATTTCTCGTCTTTTACTGTAAAACGCAATGCAGAAAAATAGCATTTGTACAGGTACTTAGAATTAAACATCCTCTTAATATTAACTTAGTGTGAACTTCAGTTTTCCCCTTTTTTCTGGTGTTTGTATTTTGTTTATAGCCCAAAGTTTAAGTTATCTGTCACGTTTGTAACAGTTGCAGTGCTGATAACTGTTCATTTTGGTGAAACTGTAATCATACAACTTGTGTTCTCTATTTCTTCTATTCAATATCGTGATAAAAATTGTTACTGTACTGATTCTTTTATTACAACGTGTCAGTGCTGAAACTGGTGTCAACGTGGAGGGAGGAAGAGAACATCTGCTGTCAAGAAGTAGATGCAGTGAAAAATAAAAATTTGAGAAAAGCAAGAAGTGACAGGCCACACTGATTCCCCTCCTGTGTGAAAACATGTATAGAACCTTTTATAGTTTTGCTCTCACAAGAAGATCCTTTAAGGATTTCCCTTTTTTGTACGAAATGATTGATGGTTCTTTTTTAAAATCTGGCGAAGTAGGGGTTGATTTTAAATTCAATGCCATTTTTTGAGTAAAGCTTCTTTTAGGTTTGATTGACACTGATGGCTGGTATTGTGTCACAAAAGGTGAAATATCTTTTTGTGTTTTGTTATTTCCTTAAAAAAAAATTAAGCACTGAGCCCCTCCTTGTGAATTTGATTTCTGATGGTAGTTTTTCTAACAAATTGCGAGGGTTCACCTCTGTCCCGCAAATGTCTTTTAAATTTTGAAATGTTTTCCTCGAAAGTGACCTTTTAGGCGTTTGTTCTAAGGATTCCCAAGACCTCACCTTTGACGAATCCGTTTTCTTGTTTGGCGGGTGACAAGTGGTAAAATGTGTACATTGGAAGGTCTTCCGGGGTTTCAAACGTGTTTTTACATCAAGGATTGTTTGATCCTTGAATCTCGTGTCTTTGTATACGATTGTGTCTAGAAACACAGTTTCAGTTTAAGTCTCCTGCGTGACCACGGGGCTAGTCTTCTACCCTCGATTTTTCGTTACACAAAGGGAGTTTTCTTTAATTCTTCGAGCTTCGTGTACTTGCTCGGGAGTAGAAGACGCACGAATAGAAGGAACTGCGGACTTTTTTAATACTAGCTTAGAGCTGAATCCAGCATTTTTTGCACCGAATCCTTTGTCTGTCCGCTGAGAAATGGTCGCTGCAAATGTGACCCGAAGGTGATGACCATCAAACAAATGCAATCACTGTCGCCGCACACTTTCATCAGCTGGAAACTGGTGAAGGCTAACTCCGTCTGCATTTGTTTTGTTACAAAACATCACCACACAGCGCTTCCCTGGTTTCCGTTTTCTTCACTTTAAATCCTGCTGTTTTCCGTCCACATGTCAATGCGGCTTAGAGTGGTACAGGTTTGGATAACCTGAGCGCGATATTATATATATTTTCTAAAGTTTCGGTCGTCATTTGAGAAACATTACGTGCTTGTTATTTCCTTAGCATGAATGTGTCGCTGCTTCGTTTATTTTTAACAAGAGCACTGCGTTTTATATTTTGGGTTCAAGGAAGCCTCTTGACATGAAGTTAAGTGGTTTCCGCTCTCAGGGGCCGTTGACTTGTTTTATTTAGATAAAACACCAAGATAAACGAGCATGAGTAGTTTACTCTTCACTCAGCTGGCAGTGGTATACTTTTTGAAACGAGTAACCTTTCAGGACAAGATTGACTTCATCATGTTTTCCGTCGCAAATGAGAAACAACGCTTGCGTGTAATTTCTTCCTAAACGCTGTTTTGCCTGGCGTGCAGCTTACGTGTAGCTATGAATACAGACACGATCCGTCGCCTTTCGATTATTCAACTTTTTCAGAGGAAGTATTTTATTTCCCACTTCGTATTTTATAGTCTCTAAAAGATGGCTTATAAGAGAATGGAAGAAACGTTTTTTTTTGCTCGTAAATTGTGGCAGCGAGCTGAACAGCGAGAGCCGCGAAGTTGTTACTTTCAGATCTACATGACCCTTTCACTACATTCACACACGTGTGACGTATCACACCACGTGACCTGGATCAGAACGTTTTCAAAATGGCCGTCAATTGAGCATCAAAAGAAATTTGTAGAAAATTTGGTTTTGCACTAAATATCTTTTATTTGCTCATTTAGGATTTTTTAACCCAAGAGGAATGTATTGGTACAACAAAAAATGGGGAAAATTTGACGTCAGTTACCCTTTAACGGTCCGCCATTACTTGGTGCAGTTTTGACTAATAAGCTTTCAGTGATCTGGATCAAGGAGAGAGTGGCGTCATTTACTCACTAGCTTAAAAATGCAGTGTGTGAATGCAGAACACGAATTTGATAATCTTAAAGCCAAAAACTCTTGTGCCGCTATCACACACTGCATTTTTAAGCTAGGGAGTAAATGATGTCACTTTCTCCTCGATTGAAATCACTTATCAGTCGGAACTGCACCAAGTAATGGCGGACTGTTAAATTAAAAAAGTGGAGTTAAAATAAATAGTCTTCCTCTGGAAATTACTACAAAAAATTCGGTCTATCGCGCAATCAATGCAAATATTTTTGGAATGTAAAGAAAAACGAGAGCTGATTTTTTCATCGTAGTACCACTTTAAAATCTACAAGCCCAGAAAGACCATTTTCAGGTGATATCAGGAAAAAAATACTTTTTTCATGTTAATCTCTCTAACAATACCCCAATTATTTCAAGATTTAGCCAGCTACGGCCCTCCTAGGAGGTGGTGAACATGGGTAGGTAAATCCGCTGATTCCTTATAAATTTGTTCTTGAATCCATCAAGCAATGAAAAGAAAATTCACAAGTCTGAATCCCCAAATAAATTCACATTTGCCTCATCTGAAATTGTGTTTTAGCAACACATTTTGGTCATAAAATAAAAACAAAGCAAAACCAAACAAAATCCACAAATCTGGGGCCCAAAATGCATAAATCGGCTGCATTGGTACGCGATGATCCCAAACTCCGTTAAGTTTTGGTCTGAATTGCAGTCCTCCAATCCATAGACCGACTCACACCCTCTCTTACAAAGTTAAGAGATTTCGATTTCTCTCCTACTTTACTACATGTACATCCATATAGTGATATTTCTTGTTTACAAACATTGACGTCACATTTCTTTTGATATTCAAATTTGCCAACCAGGGAACAAAAGAAGTCGTTGTTTCAACAGCCAGTTAGGTTCTGGTTGGCATATTAATAACAATGAATGACGTCACAAGAAACATCATCATAGGCAATGACCTGAACTTTTATTGTACTTTCTGTTATTTTTATTGCTGTTCGCCATTTTGATATAGTTTCTGTTCTAAGGTTCTAGGTTCATCACACGGCAAATGCTCAATATCCAAGTTATACTTTGCTGGAAGGAGCATGGTAAATACGTTCACTTGTTGAATTTTTGATCCATTCACGTCATTGATGGCGTGCTGTCCCATTGAACTAGGACAAACTGAAGTTTATTACATTTTGGGTTACCGACTTTATTACATTCTCCGGTGTACCACTAATGACGTTGAGATCACGTCATCCCCAAAAAAAGGTGGTATGGTGGGGGGTGTGGGACAACCAACTGTCCCTTACAGGGATCATTTTTCTCCCTTTCACCTGTCACCCACCCGTCATCCATATTCTCCCCCTGCTTTACCTTCAACACCACGAACAGTTCCTTGCCATTCTTCAGTTAAGTTGTCGTCAATAGAGAATGAATCTTCTATTTCCTTCCCACTGACTACACGTTCTACATCAGTTGGGAAAACATGGATCACCAGGTTTGGGTACTTCTTAAGAAAGCTGTGCAGCTGTAATTCTTCCATCCCTTAATCATGCAAAAGTAAAAACAGTTTGAAATACATAACTAGCAGTTTCCAGTAGAAAGAGGAATTATGCCAGCTTTGATATAATGATTTTATAAGGCAAGCAAGAATGATATCTGAAATGGTTGCATTTCTTATTATTTACAAGATGGAAAAACAAAGGAAACGTAAGAGACGTAAGAGACGTTCGGCCATGGGCAAGAGAGGTACAAAGACAGGCACAAGGTTTTGCTGTTACTTTAGTAATGGAACTTTGCTCCACTGAGGGTGGCAGCTTTCATAAATTTTCCTGGTAAGGCAGCATTTTAATTTGCCTCTAACTAGCAAGGTAGATCCTTGAAATGTTTTAAAATTTGTCATTCATACAACCTTTCATTTGCTTGGAGACTGTTATGTTTGATGAAATTCATGAAAAAGTAAAGCCTTCCATTGAAAAGAAAAATACTGTCATGAGAGATACCAGCTCATGCTCGGTTATTTCCCAGAAGTATATAACGCACTTTATGATGTTCTAAAAGATGAGTACCTAAGCCCACCTTCTAGAAGGGAACAGTGGGAACAGACTGCCGAACAGTTTTGACTCTAGGTGGCAGTTTCCACACGCTGTTGGAGCAATTGATGGCAGAGATATTACTGTACGAGCTCCTCCACATTCAGGTTCTGAATATGTTAATTATTAAAAGAAAAAATTACCATTGTTCTCCTTGCTATGGCTGATGCAAACGCTAAATTTATCTCTTTCGTTTTGGGTTCTCCTGGAAGCCAGTCAGATGGTGGAATTTTCAAGAGTTGTTCTCTGGGAATGACATAAAAGTCAGCATTTTTTCCAGCTCTGTGTAAGCTTGCACGAAGGGTTACACCAAACCCATATTTTTTGTTAGGCGATGAAGCCTTTTCCTTAGATGTAAATCCAATGAAACCAAACCCCCACAAAAATTTGGTTTTATCAACAGAGTTGATAATGTAAATTGGCCACCGTACAGAGATTCTAAAAGCTGACATTTCGAGCGTTAGCCCTTCATCAGAGCAAATCGAGGAATTATGGGTTACGTGTAGTTTTTATAGTAGAGTAGGAGCTACGCTATTGGTGGTAACATGGCAACGTGAAAAATAGGAATATATTAGTTAAATGAAAAGCGTTCGTTAATACCGCGAGGATTAAGGGTGTCGATTTGGAAGATGAATTTTTGTTCCAGATTCTTGTGGCTTTCCATCGTACCTAGATTTAGGGAAAGGCCGCAGATAGCCATGTGTTTTTTGGAGTGGTTAGGGAGAATAAACCAGTCGAGCCTCTACAAGAAACAGACACAGCTTCAAAGCAGAAATCTTTAACAGCCTGTCTTTTCAGTAATTGTTCCAATTTTCTCTCGACTTGAATCGGCGGATTTTCCATACAAATAATTCCTGAAGCGCATTTGTTTTTGAATAGTCTAATTGATCCACGGCAGGTGATTACATTTAAGGTTCACACGTTTGGATGGGGCGTGCTCATCATCGTGCTTGAAAAGGCTTCCCCAGTGGCACCAGATATATTCACCTCATCAAACACATAGGCAGTGTCCCATGGGATGTCTCTTAAGGTTGAAAGAAAAGCTGGCTCATCAAAATTTTGATCGGTATTCAATGCTTCTCTCAGTCGGTTTAGGTAGTCTTTGTTTTCTAACAATATAGATTAAATCATGATCACTAATGCCAAGGTGAAGAGTGCCACTAGAGACAAACCGATCAGGGTGCGATAAAGAAGAACATCCAACAATGTTTTCATTGAAGCTGTGACTCTTGTTGGAGAAGATATTGTGTTTATCAAGCACAATTGATGGCAAAAATTCGAAAGGCTATAACTTGACCTGGCAAAGGAGCCATTTTCCGATAGCATATCAATATCAAAGTCTCCAAGAAACACGACTTCCTTTCGCTTTGAATACATTTTTTCAGCAGCTGAAACACATGGCGATAAAAACTCAGGAATCTTGCATTTGCTGGGAGAATGGTAACACGCACAAATTAAGAACCAGGAGTTGCCACAGCCGTTAACATCTATATATTAGCGAAACGTGTCAAGGAATGCCCTAGCCTGGTATTCATAGTATCCCCTGATGAATTCACTTTTATAGTATTCATTGGCATTTTACCTGATTAAAGCAAACAGATAGAACTTACATGAAAAGCAACGTAACATGAAATGGACCGAATACTTATCACTACCCCGCCCACTTTTGTTACACATTTGCGTTGCACTCCTTTTCTCACGTGATGTCGAAGCATTTTCGTTCTTTCTTACCCTACCCTGTTTTCTTTCTCAATTGCAGAAAAACGTCCTAGGGAAAAAACCTATCTGTGGTGTCTCCTCCTTTCGATAATTTTTATTATAATTATTATTTTTACATCTTCTGTCTCAAGTCTACATCAGGAGCATTCATGCAATCAAATTCTCAGGAATTTGAAGTATTTTGCTGCCTGTATTGTAACCGCAATGCATACACAACTCCGCGCCTCTCCAATTTAAGAGAGCAGTATGACGACATCTGTCATTCATTGCTTTTGTACACTGTATTTTACCACCTCACTTTGGACCGATCTCCTGTTACAGTACCATGTTTTACTCTTGTGTGAGGTCATCATTATGTGACACTAAAATGCAGAAAGATGTCTTCTTTAAAGCCGTGTAGCATGTCTGTTTAATTTGTCAAGGTCCTATGTGCAACAGATTAGAGTGCTCTGTGTTTCTTCCCGAAGAGTCTGTCAACTGGAAAGCTGGGATCAGTGCTTCTGGGTGTTTACCATGTAAAGAAGAAAGTAAACAGCAAACTGACACCCCAAAGCACTCCGATACAAGCAAGATTGTTCCACAAAGACCAGCAGAACGAAATCTCAACCACCTAAAACTACGAAAAACAATCTCTGCTAAAGCTTCTACTGATGTTGCCAAACGTATTAAGGAATGCCCTAAACCTGCAACAGCGAGTGGAATTGATAAAGTATGCAAAGAATAATCCAAAGGCAGGTTATCGTAAGGTTGCAGACAAATTCGGCATAGGGAGGACACAGGCCCAGAAAATTCTGAGTACCAAGCAGGAGATTCTGTCCCAGTATGAGACAAGTATGAAGCCTGGTCATCAAAAGAGAGGCCGCCCTGCGAAATACTCTGATGTGAATGACGCATTATGGGAGTGGTACAGCCTCTGCAGACAGTCAAACATTCCCGTGTCTGGCACGATGCTACAAGAAGAAGCTCATCTTATTGCAGAAAAAATGGAAATTGAAGGTTTTTCTGCGTCAAATGGATGACCACAGTCCTTTAAGAAGCAGCATAACCTCCAAAGAATGAATACCGCAGGCGAAGATGATGATGTAAACGAAAAAGTACTTGAAAGCTGGAATGAGCGGGCCAGGGGGATCACAAGAGAGTACAAACCGGAAGATGTGTGGAATATGGACGAGACCGGATGCTTTTGGAAAGGTCTGCCTGACACCAGCTTGAACGAAAAGGGTACACGGTGCAGAGGAGGGAAGCAAGCTAAGCAGCATAACACCTGGGCATTTTTTGTGAGTGCAGCTGGTGAGAAGGGAGATCAGATCGTAATTGGGCAATACATGAGGCCTAGATGTTTTGCTTCTTTGACGAATAATAAGCACCCATATGGTTGCTAGTACTATTCCAACAACAAGGCTTGGATGACAACTGATGTTATAAAAGAAGTGCTGGAGAAACTAAATGCAAAATTAAAGAGGAAAGGGCGAAAGATCCTACTTCTAATGGATAATGCTCCCTGTCACCCTCATAACCTGGCTGACACTTTTTCTAACATCACCATCAAGTTTCTCCCCACGAACACAACTTCCATGACGCAGCCTCTTGATGCTGGTATTATTGCCAACTGGAAAGTTAAGTACAAAAAGAAACTTCTCGGCTTTGTGTGCTCCAGTGTAGATGGAAAAAAAGAATACTAGGGAAATCGTCAAATTGGTTAACATTTCCATGGCAATCGAGTGGGGGAAGCAGGCATGGGATGAAGTGTCCTCAGACCTGATTGTCAAGTACTTCAAAAAAACAAAACTTTACCCCGAAGAAATACAACGAGGATGATCCGTTTGAGGGCAAGGATGAATTGTCTTCCCTACAACAGCTGGTACACGAGATCGACTCCACGTGTGATGCCCTGACATTCATTTCGTCAGAATTCCAGATTGATGTATGCCAGGGATATATCGATGACTCAAATTCCAACTGGAGGGAGGAGGTCCGGAACGATCTCTTTGATGAAAAAGGTGATGAAATTGGAGCTAGTCCCCGAGACAAAAAAACAAGAGAATGATCACTTACGCCAAGGTGAATGACACCGGAATTTGTAACCTTCTCTGGGGAGTTCGTTATGCATAAATCAATTAATGTTTTTGAGTCCGGGGTGACACGTGTTGGTTCAGTGATTAACTGACTAAGATCATATATATCGAAAATGTTTATCAGATGGGAAGAATTAACTGCAATTGCTTCAGGCAACAAATTGCAGTTGATATCACCAAGTAAATATAATTCCTTATTTTCCGCGTCAAGTTTTGCAATAACATTCTCAAATTCGCTAAATAAATTGGGTGGAGAACTTGGGGGTTTCATACCAAGTACCGACCAGAAATGGTGTACTTCGTGGCTTACTGATTTCAAAGAAAAGACACTCCAAAAGATCATTATTTAAATCATTGCGTATTCAATAGTCCAGAATAGTGCGAACGTATGTACATACTCCACCACCATTTCTTCCGTTAATTTTACGATCTTTTCTGACTATTTCAAAGCCAGGTATGTATACTTCGTTATCACGTACTGTAGAGTCTAATTTTGATTCGTTGATATGTAAAATATCAACTTTAGAAGAGGACATAAAAACTCTAAGTTCGTCAATATGAGACAACAGACTATTAATGTTAAGGGATGCTATGGCTAAACCTCGACCAAAGATTGTGGGACAGATGGACTTACCACAGTTGGTATCCTTATGGACATCAGCCGAGTCGGATTCCCAGACGGCAATATCCTAATCTACACGTAAATGGTTAATGAAATTTTGAGCTAGGCGCATGGTGCCTTTTCTTGTTTAAATGAAGACCACTTTGATTTAAGTGGCTAGTTCTTGAAATGTTAGAGTGGTCAACAAAACCCCAGTTCTTTTGCTGGCAGCATTCCTTAAGAACTTTGTTCACGTCAGGTACTTTACGTGCAAGGGCTTCATCATCAGATCTATTGATGAGATCGGATATAGATGTCATAGCTGAAGATTCAGAGCTGATTGCTTCCGCTAGGTCAATCAGTTCTTCTGCACATTCACGAAGAGTATAGGAGGATCGTAAAGTATTGGTTCCCACATGGATAATTAACTCGTCTGGGTTTCTGCGTAGTAGTGGCTTGATATGATCCTTCATGTCTTGCGTTGTGCATCCCAGAAAAGTGGCTATCTTAACTTGTGAATTCTTCGACATTTTATGGCTTTGTAGGTATTTGAGAGTAGAATCACCCGCTATAATGACTTTCTTCTGACGGTTGGGCTGTGAATGATCAAATTGATCTGACGAATTGATTAAGTTAGTGTTTCGCATTCTAATCTCTGAGGACGACGGAGATGTTCTGTGTCCTGTGACAGCGCTATTCCCATTTTGATTGCTTACATTTCTTTCGATTTGATCTTCAATTTGAACTTGAAGAGGCTCAAATCCGTTACGGGTTTGAATTATATTAGCTGGCATTGTTTTCTGGCTATGTTTTGCATTTGTACTTCTCGGGTGCGGCTTTGCCACGGTCCAACGATCACTTGATTGTAGTTGATTGGTTTCAACTTCACTCTTTTCTCGCGTAATGATGGTTAGAGCTAACTCTAGAGAATCATTTTCTTGCTCTAATGACAGAACTCGGCTTTCAAGGAACAAACATTTTTCTTCCAACTCATTAATTGCATTGTCTTTTTTGGATATGGTGGATAATAACTTTTCACACTTCTTTTTGTAGTCGAGGAGCTCGACACCTAAAGCATTTCCATCTTGTTTTTAAATATTTTTCATCAACAGAAGCTTTGTATTTCCTTGAACCTGTTTTTGAAGGATCAATAAATCGAGTTTCAATCCCTCAATATCAGCAATGATTTCTGAATTTGGTCGCTTTTCAGAACCATTTAGCAGACTCTCGACATCAGTCGACGTTTGAAAATTACTCTCTGTCGGTCTCCTGCAATAGTGTAGATGGTTGAAATGATTGTTCGGTGGAGCTCAGAGAATTGGCATCTTGCATTTCAGCTATATTTCTTGGTTTCTTGTGAATTAATTCCATCAGCTTATCCTTTAAAGCCAGACCATCGCGGCCTTGAAAATTCAGAGTTTGTTGTTTCTTGCTCTACCAATTGATGATAACATTGCCGTTTGAACATTTAAATTGCTTTGTATTCCCGCCAGGCGTTAGCCACTTTCCTTGCAATTTTAAAGCATTTTCCACGAATTTCTTTAGAGATTCCAAGTCATTCATCCATACCAACTTTCCGTCATTAAGATGAAGACACTCTAGCTCACAAGACTCTGGATTGAGCGAGGAGAACTCGGTTTCTAAAACATGAACAGCACCTGCATCAGAGCTACAAATTGAACGTCTGTCCGCCATGGTTGAGCACAATGTTCACCTAAGTGGTTATTATCCACCACTTTCACCTACACAGTGTTGAATATGTGGATTATATCTAATCAAGAGGAGTCTGAACTTAATTAAAACAATGATTTGTTTACAGTAAATAATATGTGCTGGCGATCATTTCAAATAGGGGGCTTTACTATACAAGAACAAATAACCAATAACCACTTGTACACTTAACCTGTACTTTACATTTGTTTTTTTTTTTGGTAAAACTGTAATTTCATGATTAATAATCACATGAAATTTAGTTTGATGGATTTCAAACATCCATTTCACTGACTATCGAATGATTGAACAAAAAATGCCTTAATAGGCCATTTTACAGTTGTTTGCTCAGCGACCCAGCCAATGAATGGCTGCAAGGCTGCCGGTGACCTTGCATTGATACAAACCTCACTGCTTTTATCATGTAAATTGTGTTGTTGTGATTCTAATTAGTCCGTATTAACATTACAAAAGCACGGAGGTTTGTATCAAAGCAGGGTCACCGGCAGCCTCGCTGGTCTATTTAGAAGTCATTCCAAATGTCATTGCAAAGTAGCTTTCAATAGTAGGTGGGTCTGATGTAGTATTTCCATATAAGCAAGTCAATGCATTTCTTATCAGAGCACATGAGATTATCAGACTATGTATTGCTTTCCTACTGCACTCATGCCAATCTTTAAACTGAAAATATGTTGAAATATCTCCAAACAACCACTCCACTGAGATCCTTACACTACTCATTGCTGTGGAGTTAGAGGAACTGCATAGTCCCCCTATCGGTATGGGCACATCAGCTCTTGGCGTAGAGGGTAAGCCGGGTCTCCATAAATGCAAAGGGGATTCCTGGTGGGGGCGTGGGGTTTGTAATGTATTCAAAATGCCAGACTCATTGGGCATTCCTGCATCATGTTGGCGGCCTTCCACAGGACCAAACAGGTTTACACACCATCCGTCCATTGTATACCAGACGTTGATGTTCTTCTGGTCGCGATATGGGACAAACGGTGCCGTCAATAAAACCAAGAC
>BLFO01001586.1:850407-857907 GCA_014634245.1 Montipora cactus
CCAATAACTGGAGATGGTAGTGTCATGTTATCTTATAGCTGATGTGAAACCTGTAAAAGTATTACTTACTTCAGTCAAAGCCTTGACCAGCCTTGCTGACTTGTGCCAGACATCAAGATCGTGGATGAGGTCTTTTAACACAGAATGTTGCTCTAAAAAATGAGGACAAAAAGGAAAATGTCGACATACTGTATATTGTCGAGCACCCTAGTTTTACTTTTTGGATTCAAGAATGTAAATGACTGTCCATTGGATGTAATGGACTCCAAAAAAGTATGCTTTATCTGCAGGATAGCGAGTCACACTGTATCTAAACAAACCTTTGAAATGATAACATTTTGGAGTTCTAAAACATCTGTATAAACCTTTTAGACATCCCTTGTGATATGGTAAGGCATGAGCCACCAGTCTTCTTACAGGAATAACTGCTATTACAATATTGACCCTGCAGATGTACCTTTCATATCTCTCACTAATGCCTTGATGGATGTGGATGCATCTGTTACTAAATGACTTATGGTAATCACATCCTTCAACCTTCTCAACAGCCTTGAAAGGGCCAGTTTCTCCATGGCTGCTGACTTGCTACCAGTCTCTCTCTTGTCAACAACCTCTAAATCAACAATCAATCTGGAGGACTCTTCCATAAGAGTATACACACAATACCTTGCTGTGTGACTAGGAGAGTCATTTCTTCCATCCCCTGCAAGAGTCACACCAGTGGATGGAAGATGTCCTTGTGTTGCTTCCTTGACATTGCTCCACATGTTCTGAATTGCAGGGCGGCAATACAATTTCTGAACTCTATAAAAGAGACTTTCTGATATAGATGACAGTCCTAAGAACTTAGTCAAGAGGTTGAACTTTTGGAAATTGTTTACATACACCTTTTGGAAATTGTTTACATACACCTTTTGATTGCTCTTGACAGCAAGAACCTCAGATGAAGTCCAAGAGTCTGCATGTCCGTTGGTACAATTCCACTGTATCGTTACCACAGCACGAGACATTGCCTGTTGCACAGTAGCAATTTCACCGCAAAGTTTACACTGCTTAGGGATTAATTCCATCACCTTGTCTAATGTTGCAATCACTTTCTGCTTTTGAGATAGCTCCAGCTCTCTTTTAACATCTTCCACATTACCATAAACCTGTTTCAATATGCTCTGCAATGTTTCACTTGTTTGAAGAGTTTCTGTTGTGGCAGTTGCATGTTCAGTGATGACAGTCTCCTCATGATAGGAAGTTTTATCCAACTCTGGATTTATCATGGTAACAGTTGCATCTGCATCATCATCTGGATGAATACCTCCTTTAGGCGTGTCAAAATCAATAACGAACAACTCTCTGAAATAATAACCAATTAAAGCAAACAAGTCTCAGTTATAGGGAATGAGATAGAAGTTGCTGGTCTTTAACTGCATAAATCATGTCTAGGGAAACAGACCGTTCTGTGACCTGCAATTAGAGGTTTCATATGCCTGACTGTAGACCTGATGTAAGATCAGGTACAGCTGTATTCCACAAACATTAAACACATAGAGGAATAAAAACCAATACACACTACATTGATTTCCTTGGTACATCAATGCAATTTGAATGAGAAATGTTATTTAGCTACCATCAACACGATGTACATGTATGTGTCTAACTGGTAAAAATAAGGCAAGTAGTTCTCGAACTCATTAGTAATTTATCAAGTTAAAGGGGAACTCCGGGGTAAACTTGAAGGTATTTTGTATGTTTGTCCTCAGGTTCATGTCTCAATTTTTGATAACGTCATTCCCATATCGTTTCGTTCAAATGAAATATTCTACCTGAAAGACGACCGAAAATGCAAATAGAAATCCGCCATCTTGAAAATTGCCCGCTTGTTCAGAAAGCGGTCAGCGTATCATCGTGTGACGTAGAATCGTCAAACCCATGAGATGTAAATTGATAATTGCGTGTCTTCCAGTTGTGTACAATATTTTGCATCGGCAAAGTAGGAGCTTTTGCCTTTGTATCATCGCTAAAAATGGCCAATTTTGGGACGTATTCTGATAAAATCGATGAGGAACAAGCCTCCGAAAGTTTTTCGATCCGGCCGTACCACTTTGAACCGCGTGTGAGCTCTGATGAAGCGGATAGAACCCCGAAGACGTAGGCGACGAATGCATGGCAAACGATGAAGAAACAAATGTAAGACTGCGAAATTCAGACCGGTATGTTGTACGAGTTATCCGTTAATTGTAATTTCATAACAAACTAAGTGACAAATAAACTCAACTCTGTTGATAAATTGTGGTATTGGTCTTTGTTTCTTCCTTGTTGCCTTTTTAAATCAATGGATTGGATGCGAAAACGAAGCTTTCCTTCGGTTACTCGATCTACTTACTGCACGGCTTCATTGTGGCTTTATTTACACTTTCAAAAACAGCAAAAAGTTATAACGCAATCCTTGATAATAAACTTTACGTCTCAATTAACTCAATGTTTTGTGGGAATACGCGTGAAGACAACATAATTTGCTTCTGCTGCCACCAACGCTACGTTCGGTCGTCCTCTGTTTATAAATACATTCCTACTAGTAGAAAGTCACGAAGAATATAGAGCAATTGCAATGTTAATTGTTTGGGTAACGTAGGTGTACATGCAGCAATTGTCAGATTATGGGAAGGCATATGCTGCCAAGTAATTGAGCCTGTCAAAAATAAGCTTATCGAGGCTGTTACTAGCGGTGAATGTGGCAAAGAACCCGAATGCATCACCCTGCACCCTGGGTTTCATCCAGTGTGTATAAATAGATAGGTCCTTCAAACAGATTGGTATCAATACAAGCAGCAGTACAAAGATCCATCTGGTGGACCTGAAGATAAACTTTTTAGACAGTCGGGATTAAAGATGTCCATGAATTAAATATTATAAACAGAAAAATGCAGAAAACAAGTTTGTATCTTTCATGGAAATTATCAGTTATCCAGTGGTAGTGCTCTACATTACGCTGTTAGATTACTTTCTTTGGTTTTTGGTATCTCACAAACGATATCTAACGATTTTGGTTTTTTTTTTTAGCCTTATTCCATAATTATGTGGACGAGTAGCTATAGTTTGTTCTGATAACATGAACTGACTAGGGTTTGGTCTTCTCCAAACTACACAAGACACAATAAAAATTCTGTTATGTTTTTACAAGCATTACTTATTCTTGGAAAGAGCTTGGGGTATTGCAACTAGTTAATGTTGAGCACTGATGACATTATTACTATTTTTTATCTGTTAAATCTTGAGCGGTGCTGTTCTATTGCATCTGCCTTTGCTGGGGCTGGCTCTGAGGCAATGTTCCTGGGTAGGTGAACAGGCACTGGCTGGGCAACTGCACCCCCTTGTTCTACACGCTTTATTACTGCAAAAAGCAAATCTGACAAATATTTGTAAGATTTTTTCTCATTGATTGGCTTTGCAACCCATCTTTTGTTTGCTTTCGGAAAGCAAAGTTTGTATCGTGCCTCACCAGCTTGCTCACCTGTCTTCACTACCGCTTGGCTGCGGCCTGTATTAGTATTGTTGTCAAGAGCAGCTAGTTGGGTCCTGGCAATCATTCCCCTGTATGAATAGTGTTCCCGTTTCGAGCAGTACTTGAGCATCATGGCATGGTAGACCTCTAACTTACCAGTGTGACAAAAGTCAGTAAGCTTTGCCAAATCCTTCAGAAGTTTGGTATTCAAAGCCACTTCCTCTAAAGCCAAGTGGGCTGATGTGCCTGGCTTGAGCCAACAGATTTTCTTAGCCTCTGAGGATGAAATGTGCCTGTGACAACACCGATGAAAATGGGTGTTTCCTGACCACTTGTGCTTGTTGGAGACATGATCCAACACCGACTTCCACTTTTCACGTAAAAGCTGGACGTTACCATTGCAGGTTGCAGCAGACCACCAAAGATGATTTGAAATGGACTGTATCCAAGGTGACAATTCTTCGCATCCTCTTTGTTTGGCTTTGTTTGTGAGCTTCTTGACCACCCACTTGGAAAGGTGCCAAACATCATACTGGTGATTAATATGTGGGTAATCCTTGGCAATACAACTGTTGATTGACACATGGCGGTCTGTTGCAACCCTGTTGATCTTGACCCCTTTGCCCTCCAACAATTCAACACATCGGGTAAAACCCTCTTTCTCCATGGCATTGGATGACGACACTTCAGAGACTTGAACAACACTAAATGCTACGACATTTCCTTGCTCTTCGTCCATCAAAGTGTAAGTGCCATACTTGGCACAATGTCCAGGGCTATCACATCGGCCATCACCATCCAAATTGACAACCTCTGAACAAGTAAGTTTGTTAATCTGCCTATTTAATTCAGTTTCCCATGCCTCATTAACAACTGGAAACAAGTACTTCAATTTTGTGTCATAAAACACACTTTCACTAAAAAACTGAAGATTGATGCATGATGCAAGGCGGCTGATGCTTGAGAAGGTGCTTCCTGTAAAGAGGATGGCTGCTGCCAATAATAGGTTTCCCAGGGGCTTCCTTTTAATAACTGGTTGGGATTCCCACAGTTCTGTATGCCCATTATGGCAGATTAGCACAACTGATAGCATGCTCCCAGTTGTTTTCCTTTTTTGGTCAATGATCACGCCCCCACATTTTGGACACTTTTTCAGTAAATTGTTCAAACAGGAACCGAACACAAGGTATTTTTTTTCACCCTCTGGAGAGCCATCTTCAAATTCATATTCAGACAACACTATATCATCTTCGGATGACGGTTTTTCGTCATCTGGTAATAGCCAGTGGGGATCTAAATCTTCATCATCATTGTTATCATCATCATCATCATCATCATCATCATCATCATCATCATGTATATCCATTTTACCATCAACAAGGACATCATGCACTGGTGGTAAGGGGATTGTATCAAACTTGTTAATGTCATAGGTTGGAAAAAATACTGTGGGTGTATCAATGGGATTTGGGGGTGCTGCTATGGCATAATTATGGTCATGTGGAATCTTCCATGTGACAGCACTTGGATTTTGTGGGATATCATCCTCTATATAAGTAAGGGAGGACACGTCAATATTTGCAGTACCACACACACCATTATCATTGCCTATAGTGTTGCACATCTCAGTTTGAACCTCCACACTTTTTAGGGTAATGGGATCAAAACAACACTGAATTCCCACATCATGCATTTCTGGGATTGTAGTATGAATTTCCAAATCAGTGCAGATTGAAGGTTCATTAGTCACTGGGTCATCTGAAGATACATTGTCCTCGATGTCTGCAGCAAGTAGTTCTGAAAGAGCCTAAAACAAAATTAAAGTGCGAATATACAAGGTAATTCTTTTCAATTTACTACAAATTGAATGCCTTGAATTTGCCTAACTTCATTTTGTCAATTCTTCCTGTTTTTGGAGTGACAACTCGGAAAAATAAACACAGCAAATTACCAATCATAGGTCATTTGTAAGGTCGGCTAACTCGCCATTATTTTCCACGTAAACCCAGCATAGTATATTTTAAAACTGGGCGGATGTACACCGAAATATGTCACCATGAAACCATTGTTCATACATCGGGTCACGCGATCCCCTCGGTTCAGAGCGTGTGCAAATATCGACATGTAAGTGGGAAAATTTATTTGATTCATAGTAAAAGAGAAGCAAACTGACAAACACTAACTTCTCGCTGCCTTCGTCGCTGAAGGCGATGTTCGCTTGATGACCGCGGCTTTTTCGCTTCGGGGCCGTAACTAAACAAGGATGGGATAGCATCATCCTTCAAGTCTCTCTTAGGTTTTTCCCCTATTAATTGTGCCCGGAAATCTATCTTGAAACAGCTTGGCATGAAATGATCGCTGCAGACGTAGCTGTTTTCAAGTGGTGGCATATTCTTCCGTCTGATTCTGTCGAGCCATGCCTTCGCGCGATCGTCTTGTGGGACCCTGTGGTAAGTCACCGTGTTCCCGTTTTTCTTTGTCTTCTTTGAATAATTATGGCAACCAGGCACACAACAGCTCACCATTTCACTTGAAACAATCAAAGTACAGTCGAAGATACCGATACAACGACAGGAATTGTAATATTTTAAGTTGAAGAATGAAGAAGCGGCTAGGAGCAGATTTGATAAACCCCGCGGAAAATGACGATTCTACGTCACCACGTGCTGCTGACCACTGACCGCGGCTCAAATTTTCTCCAAAATGGCGGATTTCTATTTGCATTTTCGGTCGTCTTTCAGGTACAATATTTAATTTGAATGAAACGATATGGGAATGATGTTATCAAAAATTGACACATGGGACAGAGGCCAAACATTCAAAATAACTTCAATTTTACCCCGGAGTTCCCCTTTAAATCAAAAAAAAAAATCATAAGCGTGAAGAAGGTTTGGATACCCGGTCCTAATTAGCATGGATTTTGACGATTTTACTTCTCTGTTTACTCCTTGGTTTTTGTTTCGATTGAGAAGATATATCAAACACTCAAGACAGTGTTTCATCAGCTATCCAAACACCTCGAATTTCATCAAAAACACTTCGCTGCACATCATATTTTCAACTCTCTTCTTGGTGTTCGGATATCTGATGAAACACCGACTCGTGTTTTGATTTATTACTTCCAAATCTAAAGCACAACTAATAGCAACATTTCTCATACTCAGCATCAACAGGCTTTGGGGTGGACGAAGGGTCCAGGCAAATTTCATCCAGGTCACTATCCAATTTACTGTCACTATCACTGGTATCATCACCACTTGTAGAGTCTTCTCCTAAATTAAGAATTATCCTTGAAAGCCTAAAATTGTTTAAAATAACAACAGGAAACCTAAGAAAAGCTATGCCCAGAAGAGCTAAAAAAGTCTCAGTCAGACACATCAAACATTCTCCAAATCCCCCAAAATGACACAAGTTGTACTATATCAGCCCAGTAAGAAAACGAACAAAAGTACACCTCAATGTGAGAGGTGTGCAGAGTAATAATTTAATTATAATCACTATCATTATTATTATTATCCACTTGAGTGCATATTTTCAAAACCCTGTATAACTTTGGTGTTCTATTCACACCATTTTTAACTATGTTCACACATATATGAAAACCAACCTCTCACTAAATGCGAGTTCATCATCATAAACTTCCTGAACTGTGACATCTACATTTTCAACAAACTGCTTTGTTTCATTTCCCACTCTTGTTTGGGAAAACGGATCACCCCTTATCCATTCATCCATACCTGATGTTCCAGTTACATCAACATAGCTGAAAGTCATATTGCTATTGTCAGTAAAAATAACGTGTTGTAGTAGAGCAGATATAGAAATACAAAAATAATTTTTGGAAGAGGGATTTTTAGAAGAAGGGGAATGGCAAATTAGAGCGGTTTTCAATTGAGTGTCGTAAAACCAAAATCAAAGCACTTGCTCCAACTAATCACAAAAACATAAATAATACAAAGGACCAATCACAATTCGATGCTAATACACATAGCCTGCACCAAGTA
>BLFO01001586.1:865407-867907 GCA_014634245.1 Montipora cactus
CAACTTTAACTGATGCAGGGGAAAATCGATCTTTTGAATTCTCCGAAGGTCATGCTGTCAGGATTATTGCTGTTTACCACCCACCCTACTCTGAGGCTCACCCAGTGACTGCTAATATGTTTTTTGATAAATTTGCCAATTATCTAGAGAATGTTATCATGTGTCCTGAAATTCTGGTAATCACGGGTGATTTCAATTTTCACCTGGATGACCCCACAAACTCTGATGCAAACACTTTCACTGAACTACTGGAAACCTTTGGCCTGCTACAACATATCAGTCTACCAACTCATGTATCTGGACACACTCTCGATCTTCTGATAACGAGATCATCAAATGACATTAGTATCTGTTCCACAAACGTCTCAAGTTTGCGTATATCTGATCCCTACTTTGTTCATGGCAAGCTTTCTATTCCACGGCCTCATTTGTTAGTGGAGAAAGTGAAATTTCGTAAACTGAAGCAGATAAATGTGGAAGCATTCAAATCTGATTTAAAGGCATCAGATCTTTGTACAACTTTATGGTCCGACCTGGACGATATGGTTAAATGTTATGATGAGACACTGACTGGCCTTCTTGAGAGTCACGAAAGTTATTGTTGTGAGACCCAGAGTTCCTTGGTTCAGTGAAGAACTAAAGCGGGTTAAAAGTAAACGAAGGAAGTAAGAAAGGAAAATGTTAAAAACTGGAAACAAGTGTGACAGGGATACCTATCGCTGTGTATGCAACCAATACTCGGCCCTTCTGAAAAAGGCAAAGGGATTGTACTACACCGACCTCATTGATAAATGCTCAGGTGACACCAAGAAACTTTTCAAGGTTATAAATTCGCTATGTAAAGGAAATCAGACCAATCCTTTACCACCACATACTAGTCCATATCAACTGGCAAATGATTTCGGGGATTTCTTTTACAAGAAAATTGAGCGCATTAAAAAAAGCATCGACAGAATAGAGGTCAGCCAGTCGCAACCTATCCTTGAACGCGGTAGTTCACCTGAGGTGAAGCTCGACAGTTTTGTTCCCATGTCAGTTAATGATGTTCACCATTTAATAATGACCTCTTCCAGCGCATCATGCAAACTTGATCCTATACCAACTTGGCTACTAAAACGCTGTTCAAGTGAAATTTCTCCTGTCATAACAAAGATGATCAACCTATCTTTTCAAGATTGCCATCTCCCCAGGTCATGGAAAATAGCACATGTCAACCCTCTGCTGAAACGTTCTGGACTTGATGCAGAGTTTGCAAATTTTCGACCAGTTAGCAATCTTTCTTTTGTGTCTAAGACAACAGAGAAAGCAGCTGTTAATCAGTTATTTGCACACTGTGAGTCCTTTGCTCTACTACCAACAAATCAGTCTGCATACCGCAAGTTTCATTCAACAGAATCTGCTCTTTTGAGAGTCCAGAGCGACATACTGATGAGCATGGACAGGCAGGAGGTTACTCTACTCATCCTCCTAGATTTAAGCGCTGCCTTTGATACCATTGACCAGACGATCTTGCTGGATATTCTTGATAATGATTTCGGTATCATTGGCAATGCTAAGGAGTGGATCAAGTCCTTTCTATGTAAAAGGCAGCAGCATGTTCTTGTGGAAGACGAGATCTCCAAACCAAAACAACTTGATTGCGGTGTGACCAGTTCTTTTCCTTCTCTATGCATCAGGTCTGTTCCAAGTGATCAACAACCGTCTTCCAACAGTGCATGCTTATGCTGATGATTCTCAGATACATTTATCATTTCGCCCACACTCATCTGCCTCTCAAGATCTTGCAGTAAGTGCAATCAAAAGCTGCATTGCTGACGTGCAGGCTTGGTTGGTGTCACACAGGCTTATGTTCAATGACACTAGGACAGAATTACTCATTATTGGATCTAAACACCAGTTATCGAAAGTTTCTATTGACTCAATTAAGGTTGGCGACTCACAGATTAAGCCTTCAGAAGCTATTCGTAACTTAGGCTCATGGTTTGACAGTCACATGAAAATGAATGTACAAGTCGGGAAAATATGCAGTAAAGCTTTCTATGGCTTATACAACATCAGGCAAATTCGGAAATTTCTCTCACCTGAATCGACCAAGATCCTTGTTCATGTTTTTGTAACCTGTCATCTGGACTACTGTAACTCTTTACTACATGAAATCTCTCAATGCCAGATAAACCGTCTACAGAAAGTCCTTAACTCAGCTGCTAGAATTATTACCCTAACTCTGAAATTCCACCATGTTACCCCGGTTTTGCTCCAACTCCACTGGCTGCCCGTTAATTTTCGTATTCAATTGAAAATCGCCCTTTTTGTCTATAAATCCCTCAATAGAACCGCACCTGCCTACCTTAAAGATCTTTTACAGCCACAAAGTCAGCCCAAACACCACCTAAGGTCCAGAGATCAACACTTGCTTGCTGTGCTGCAGAGCTTCAGAAAAACTTTCGGTGACAGATCATTTGAGCATGCAGCACCGAAATTTTGGAACACCATCCCGCTT
>BLFO01001586.1:872907-880407 GCA_014634245.1 Montipora cactus
GCGATTTCGATCCTTCTTCCGGATCTCTTCAGTTGCCGATAATGTAGACTGCTTGACGTGTGTGCCTAGTAGCAATCAGTTACACCCACGGTTTCCCAGGTTTTTATACTCACGTGGAGGACCGAAAACACTGCACTATGATTGGTCTTTGCTGATTGTGAAATTGAGTTTTCAATCCTTTTGTGCTCAGCTTGATACCATGCTTTTAGTTCTGGCTAAAATGTTAATTTTCAGCACTATACCGGCGTATCCTTTAGGAAGAGTAAAATCCTCCAAAATATGCAAGGACATATACACAATTCCGCTGATATTTTGTGTGGTGATTCTGTACATGAGAACAGAGGTTTTTTTTTAAGTGTACAGTATTTGCTCGGCGTGGTGTGCACGATGTCACGGTGTGGAACGGGGCCCGTGTGGTAAAACTCAACTGTACAAAAATTGGGTTGACAGGCCTGCACGACGATAACACTGAAGCAAGGCTTTTCGGTAGCAACCGTTGCGCTGGCCAGGGCTGTTCTATAAATGCGAGTCGGTTTATAACTTCATAGGGAATTTTGCAGATTTTGCACTATAGAGTTTGAAACAAAATACCAATCGTCAGATTGTTCCTAATTACGTCTTACAGGATTTGTAAAGGTCAGTATTTTCGCTAATGCAGCGTTTGCATTTTTATTGTTATGCATATTTGAACGACACAATGGCGAGGAACTTAATTGAAATACCCTATTATGTGTTACTGCATGTTTTTTGTTCCCTATGTCAGCGTGGACAGACCTGTCGAGAAAATGCCTGTGAACGAACTTAAAGAACTTCTCCGCAATAAGAATGTGAGTCTCAAAGGGTTAACAGTGAAGGCACAACTCGTTGCAAAGTACGTAAGCAAGACGGTTTATGTTTTTGAAAAAAATTTAGAGCCACTTACGTTTGTTACATTCTTTCTGTCTACCTGACTAAAACTTTTAGATAAGCGTCTTATATTCACTTCCTTTTGTAGAGTAAAAGAACTTCAAACAAAATCAGTTACAGTGGCAACAGGCGATCAGGAAAGTGAAAGTGGCGACCGAGCAAAAGCAGTAGTGTCTCCTGCTCAAAGCAAAAAGAGCGATTCGGATCTTGTTAGGAGAATGAAGAAAAGTTCCAGTTCTACCCCCAAGAGAAAGATATGGATAAAATATTCGATGATCTTCCCCCATTTACTTACAGTTTTATTGTGATATATGTCAGAAACTCTGGCAAAAACATTCAATATTTTCCTGATTACATGGTCATGAAACAGTTTGAGCGTGGTGTCAATTTTTTTATTGAAGGATACCTCCACAATGCTTTAGTCAAGCACCACAAAGAAAACAAGACCTTCTACTTCAGAGCCCTTTGTTATCGAAGTCTCCGGAAAAGTGAATCCCCACATAAAATAAGGCTAGATATATCAACTGAACAACCCTATGATGTCCTTGCATCATCTTGCACTTGTGTAGCTGGATCCCTAGGGTTTTGTAATCATGCCGTGGGTCTAATGTATCTTGTTTCCCACTATTACATGACAAAAACTAAATCCATTCCCGATGATTTGGTTTGCACCTCCCTTCCCCAGCAGTGGCATAAGCCTAGAGGAAGAAGCATATCTTCAGAGCCACTGATGGATATGGTTTTTAAGAAACCAAAGTTAGACCTGTTAGGTGGGGGAAGCACTGCAGCACAAACATCACCTGGTGTTTGCCTGTTCATTGTATCCTGCAGTTAAGACAGCCCCAAATAACACAGAAATTGAAAGGTTTAAAACCCATTTGCAACAGGTCAACAAGAAATTTGGGCTTAGTTTGTACATGAATGCTGGAGGGACAGACCGCAAAAACCGCTAGACATGCGCACTAGAATCTCACTTGTGTTGCCGCCATTCCATTTTCAAAATGGCGGACAACAAATCAAAATCCAACACATCATTGTGGATGCTGTCGCGCCGCTGTCCTTCCTCTGAGAAATTTGAAGAAAAGATAATCTGAATTTGACATCTTTCGACGATCACTCAGAGCCGTCAGGGAAGAGATCGGACCAAAACCAATTCGCCTAAACTAACAGAGTTTGTGCCCAGCTTCGAAGCTTAATTTGACGCTCCTTGTTTAGACAAGGGACAGGTTTTTTGCGTTTCTTAAGGTGATCGGTTACTCTTTAAGCTCAGAAAAGAGATATGTTGGAGGTAAATTGTTCTTGCAAAACATATCAAATACGACTTTTTTTTCGTCGATATGAAATTTTTTAAGAGCTCTTTAAAGGTGGACTTTCGATTTCACAACCTAAGAGAGACCTGTTCAAATCGAAGTTTGAAGAGAAGCAGGTTTTTTTGCCTCTAGTGTTCGTCTTCACACTTGACTCAAGTTGTAACTTGTTTTACACAGAAAAGCCAAGTCCAGTGCTTCATGCGACTCGAAAACGTTTGTGGGGGTTTTGGTTGGAAAGGTTTCATGAAATGCATGTAAAACGAATGTTTTTAACTTCTGATCGAGTTAAGATCTTGTTGACATTGTTCCTCTAATACGTTTTTCCGCTTAAAGCCGCGGCGACAGAGCGGCTGCCTGTGTATTTGAATCAGCTACAAGTACTGACAACAAACCCCGGAATTATATTTTTGCCCTTTAACAACGTTCCTTGCCATGTTTTGTGTAGCTAAGCAAAATAAAATATGTCAACTACTGCCAGTGACTGCTGAGAGAATGTCTGGTTTTTCAAGTAATGCGACTCTTTGCAAAGGAGAGTTAATTCAACAAAGTAAGCTGCTTTTGTCCGTTTAGAGACTCTGAAAATGTCTCCAAAGGTGCTCTAGTTCAATGTCCGCAGCGCTTTTTTTCGTCTTTTGATGCCAGCAAAACAGTTCACCACACTAGAAAATGATATGCGAGGGCCACTTCCTACTGGCTGACAAAGACTACAGATTTGTCGCACAGATGAATTCATTTCACCAACGAAGGTGAGTGTGGGAATAGTTGCAATAATAATCTGCATTTAATTGAATTTCCCCTACCCCTCATTATAGATTCTATGCCCCCTTCTTTGTCAGTGCAAAAAATCTGCCAAGAGAACTGAAGCACTAAGTTACACAAAATTAGTTAGACAGGAAGAAAACCCTCAAGGATAAAAGCAGCAGCTGGAAATTAAGCAGAGGAAAATCAAAAACGAAAACAAAAACCTCCACAAGAAACACACACACTACTGACAGCAGCACACTGCTCAGCATTCTATTGAGCACCACAGGCTCTAATGGGTCGGCTGTGATCAGTAACACACTAAACATGTTCTATTTTTAATATTATTATTTACATGCAGAGAACAAACTGCAATGAACACAATACGCAAACGCATGAATTTCTTGGTGCCTAAATACCGGGTAACAAATTGCTTTTTGGCGTTTTACAGTACTTGCGAGTAACACCAAACCAAAAAATTAGCTCACTACAATAAGGTAAAATAGATATAATTTTCAGAATGCTTTACAATTTAGCTGTATCACAACACCCAAGGTCAATTATTTTGCCATTATCCCAAGAAAAATAACTCAACATAACTTTTGCTGGAAAAACAAGATCAACAACATGAATCAAGTGTTGAATGAAGAGAACAAGACCTCATGCTTCACAAAAAAGGACAAAGTTATAGAGACAACACAGCTTTCAACAAAAATATTGGACTGAAATAAGAATTAACACTATGTACATTTAACCCTGTGAAAAAGCACCCCAAATGCCTACATAATTTCCAATATAGGTTTTAGTCAGAGGAAACTTTTTCGTTATCACAGACAAAACTCTAATGGTCATTAAATTTCTTTCTAGTGGAAATAATATTGAACAAAACAAAGAGTGTATTAATAATCTACCCTATGGGTGTTTAGTATTTTCTCCTTTCATTTTAACGAATGTGTTCTCCATGTATAGTTTTTACATGCATATCTGTTTGGGACAAGTTAGCAGAACTTTGGGGAACCCATTCAAGAGACACTTGTAATACCACTGGCAGTACTAAAAACTAAGATTACTCAAAAAAAAAAGAAAAGAACAATATTATTTGTGTTCCTCTAATATGTCTTACAACTAAAGGAGGCTCTTTTGTGCACCGTCCAATTTCACAAGTCACTAGTCAACCACTAAACGAAACGAGGAAAGCACTTAATATATGATCTAGATGAAATGGTAAATTTCGGCGATAAACATTCTCCAGACCATACTACAATGTATTTACAATGATGAAAAGGATTCTCCATGAACCAAGAGAGCTAATCTGCAGAGAATAAGAGTAGTTGATGCACTACTGCACAACCTCAGTTTCTTTATAAATCAGGTATGGCTACCATTTCCTAAAAACAGAAACAAAGATAAAACCATTACAGAGGAAGCGCACAATGTGTAAGCACAAGGGGAAAAATAACACCTTACATTATTAAATTTTGGGCCACCAATATTGTTTCTAAATTTCTGATTGGTTCACTCAATCTAAGTTAACAGCTCTTATACTACATATGACCTAAAATGGAAACTGATTGCGTCAAGTGTTACCACCCTGCATACCCTGCATACTGCCCTGCATACCCTGCATACTGATTGTCTAAGTGTCCAAGTGTTAAGAATTAAATGAAAACTGAATAAAACAATATTATTTGTTGGATATGAGATCTCATATACAACATGCACTCATGGAATTTCAATAATATTATTCACTATTGTGTTATGGTACAGGAATTGTATGCTTATTGGTATAATTACTTAGGTGATTACTGAAAATTATCTGTGCTGATTGGTTGCCATTGAGGTGATTATTATGCAATAATCACCTACAGTTCTTCAAAATGGCTGCAAGCCGTTTTGTCTAGGTGACAGACAAAGAACTCAATTGTTTTACATATAAAGAAAATGCATATTTTTCATAATATAAAATAAATCACCTGATGGGCAATTTGCATGAAGGCATCATTTACTACGTACAAAGACCAGACTGCTTTGAGTTGATTCTATTGTCAAGCAAATTTAAACAATTGTTTCTTTGTTCCCAGGAGAGGAGAAAAATCTGAATAACAAAGCATTTTGAGAAAGCATTCTGATCTCTGTAGTGAAATGATGCCATCATGCAGATCGCCTATTATACTAAAACAATTATTCACCTCAGACTTGGTGAATAAAACCTCGACTTTCTCTCGGTTTTTATTTAACAATTATTCGCCGAAGGCAAAGTGATTATCGGTGAATATTCACAAAGACGAAGTCGAGGTGAATATTCTCCGATAATCACTGAGCCTGAGGCGAATAATTGTTTTAGTATAAATACACAGGTGATTATTTCAAAAAAGAGAAAAAAAAAACCTTTCAGTGCGAAATCATCTTCAACTTACAGTGGCAAAACGACTACTGGCAGCCATTTTGTCCGTCGAGGTGATTATTGGCTGATAATCTGAGATAGCGAGCCAATGAGAGTGCGCGATTTTGTATAATCACCTGTGTATTTATACTAATGAGCAATATGCCCTTCGCCTTTCGTGAATTATTGTTAATTATTTAGTGTTGAAGAATTTTTAGTCAGTGGTACAGATCTAACTAAAGCGGTAAGGAGTATTTTATATTATTATGATTAATATTATTGTTATTGTTATTATTATTATTATTTTTGATTATTATGATGTTGATGATGATGATGATTATTATTATTATTATTGCTATGTAACATCACAGGCCTAAAAGGTGCCCCTGGCCTGGTCAATTGTTTCCCTTGAGAGCGAGTAACAACAAGTTCCTAAAGTTCCCGACAGAGTCCTCTCCTGATTCCCTAAAGGGACAAAATGTTTCTTAGGAGTCTAGCCATTCCCAACAGATTATTATTATTATTATTATTATTATTGTTATAATTGTATAATTTATCTGAAGTGTTTGCTTCCAAAGTTTTGCTGCACATGTATTTTTGAAGACGTTTTGCAAAACTTACATGTATGTGGAAAATTTGACCAATATGGTTACTCTGTTACAGTAATGTACCTACATCTAGCTGGGCTGTTCCACAACCGATCAGGACAATATTGCACGTGCACTGAGCAGAAGACGCTTTGATGCAGATTTCCTGGAATGGCTTCGGCAAAAATATTTGCGATGGAGCAACAAAAATCTTGCAAAGATCGATCGCATTTAACATGGCAGAATTCCTCTTCAATCTCTTTCCTGATGCTTGGTAGATGTTCGGAGAAACAGTCAAGGTTACATGTGGAAAATGTAAATTCCAGATGTTGAGAAAATTCAACTTTTTGGCTGAAGTTCACTCACAGTTCATCAAGCAAAGAAGCCCAGTCGAGGATTTACAAATTATAAACGTTGTATATAACCGAGCCAGAGTCCTCAAAAACAACGGCCAGCCAATCTTATTTCCAAAATATGGAAACTCGAAGCAAAAGCCTTTTGTCCATAAAACCAAGTTGCTACTGTAGATCCCGAGAACAAAGAAGAATTTCGTTTCCAGTTCGCTGGTTGCTCGAAGATTTGTAAATAATCTGGGAGCAGACCAACACTCCATGTCAAGAAAATGCACAGTAGCCAAAACAAATCGATTGATACACGTGGACGCATTGCTACTTGACATGACTTGCGAAGTAATATATGAAACATTATCAACAGCTCGTTTCAATCGTGTTTCGTCTGACTTTTCTGAAAATATTTAACAAAAGCTGGAGTGTTGATCGTAACTTTGACTTCGCATGTTTCGAGTTTGCGCAGGTGTAGTTTCGCAAACCAAGCCACTTTACGTCATTATCCGCTAGCCAATCAGCAGTTTTTGCGCTCTGTCTGCTGGAGGTCAAATTGTACCCACCAGGGTTGGGCCTGCACCCTTGGGAGGATACCTCAGCTATCAAATGGCACCCACTGAAGGAAACTTCAAAGTCACATACAATATTGACTTGTCCAAGCAATTTACCAATAACAATGTACCTAGAACAATTTATCCTTCTTTCCCAATATCTTTAGTTTTTCCCCTATTTATTGTCACACAATGCCCTTCAGAACATCAGCAACTTTATGAATCCCTGAGACTCGGTGAACAAGATGCTGCTACACTTGAGTCTGAGACACAGTCACAGCGCAACAATAGTCGATGGTGGAGTGAAAGGAGACCCAGATTGACAGCTTCAACATTTGGAGACATTTTAAGCAGAAATTCTATTAGCAATGCTTTTCTCAAGGGCCTTGTTGGTGACAGAAATACCTCCATCAACCCAAGAAATTTACCACAGCCCTTGCAACATGGCATTTAACATGAAAGTAAAGCCCTAGAGCAGTATCAGAAGTATCTGAAACACAGTGGTCACCCTGTAAAGACCTTTTCATCGGGCTTTGTTGTAAACCCTGCTTATCCATTCCTTGGTTGCTCACCAGATGGAAAGGTTATTGATGAGAGAGAGGACAACCCATATGGTATCCTTGAAATTAAATGCCCCTACAAACACAGAAATGTCACACCCAAGACAGCATGTGCTGG
>BLFO01001586.1:885407-887907 GCA_014634245.1 Montipora cactus
ATACGAGTAAGAACACAAAACGGTGAAGAAATAGTTTTTGATTGAACAGAGTCCTGTCTTTCTGCAGGAGGGCCAGGATTAAGCTCAAGGTTGAAAGAGGCATCATCACTCGGATAGTATCTAAACCTAGATTTAGTAAATCTATGGCACAACGGATCCTTGGACATCTTTTGTTTAAGCGAAGGTAATGCCATTGTTTGCATGCAAAATCCAGAAGACCATGTTGAAAGAACAACGTCGATACCAAAAAACAACTTTTCCTTGGATAAATCTGAAGAACATAGTCGAGGAACCAGCCCAGAAGCAGGAAGAGATGGATATCTGCATTCATATCCGGAAATATCATTCGAGCGGTAGAAAATAATGGCACAAAAGCCAGAGAACACCGCAGCAAACCACCAACCACCGGCCACAACTCTCAAGCAAAGTTTGTTCCCTTGATCAAACAGTGCAGACAGAAACTGTGCAAACAAGGGAGGTATCTTGGATCTCCAAGGATTTCTTGACACACCAGACACAGGCTTCTTCACGAAGAACCTGAAGCAAGACAAAGTACACTGTATCCATGTTAACGACACAGCAACCGTAGTACGAATGTTAAAGTCCCTAATGTTAAACATGTTGCGTTGAAATGTTGTGAGCGTTTGGTCAGGCCTTTACACTCTCCCATGGAGGGCTATCCATGGGAACTTCACCAATTGATATCAGGTTTTAAAGAAACACTAAAAGCATATTTGCACACCATTATTTTGTACTAAAACCGATTTACTGATCATTTCTCTTATAGATAGGTTTCTTCCTGTGAGAAAGCAGGAAATTATCAAAAGCTTTTAGAATCAAGCCCAAGGTTATAAGGGGACATTCTGTTCCTTGATAAAATCGTGTACAAAACAATCTTACCTCCTGAGAGTAGTTAACACTACAGGCATGAGCAGTTATAGAAAACTATGTTACAAAACACTATGTTCGCCAACGGTTAAGTATAACGAACTTTTAAACGGCAGAGAAATGCAAATAAAACACTACACACTAACTGAGACATTCAGACTGAGGCGAGTCCAAATACGTATTATTTATTAGTGCTGTATATGCGACTCTTACAAATAAAGCACTATAAACTAACAACGTTTCGATGTCATTTTCAAGTGAAGATAAAATGATAAAACAGCTAAGTTACTATATTCTGGCAGATGTCAAATAGTTAAATGCAGAAGAATAAAGTAGTTTGACATAACCTCTTTAATCTAAAGCCATATTTTCCCTTTTGAGATTGCCATTGTCACTTTTCCTTGGTAGACTCGTTAACGTTTAGGCTGTTCTTCGTAAATGATAGAAATGTCCTCATCCGGTTCAAAGTATGCACCTTAGTGAAGTACCATCCTGGTTTAAAAATAACCATAGAGGTTTTCTTAAAAATATGGTCATTATTAGCAATATTATTTGAAATCAGATTTAAAGGCGAGACCATGCAAAAATCGACCAAAATCGCCTATTCATGGCAAGGCCCAAAAAATCCAAATTGCTCTTCTTTTGCATACGGTAGACCTAAGTAAGTGTACAAGCGCTATGTAGTTTTTTGTTTGAAATATCCAGTCGTTTCCGAGAAAAACATGGAAAACCGTTTCAAGCCTGCCTTTGATTTTGCAAGCCAAAAACAGGGTTGCGATTAACTATCATTCGCTTAATATTTTTAGAATGACAACAATCTGAGTAATTATAAAAAGCTAAAGCATACAGCTACCTGTTGTTTACCCACGTGAGTTAGCTGAAAAAAGCGACGATTTTCATCATATGCCTTTGATCAGAATTTTTTAAGATGAAAGGTGAAAACACTACGAGCAACAAACTTTCATATTATGTAAAAATTAATTTTCGGAAATCATTTTGAGGTTCTCTGAAATTATTTGAAAATCATGTTACAGACAACATAAAGTAACACCATCGTTAATAAATGCATAACAATCGTCAGTGGACCTGGCGAGGGTTATGACATGTCTGTCCTAGAAAGTCTTGGTAATCTTGACGAACAATATGAGGGGTCATCTCTGCCAAAATCCGGTTATGAAGAACCTTCCAATTTTGTTACGTTTTATCAAATTCTTTTTTCAGGACAGTAGAATAGAAATTGGGCAAACAGAGTAGAATTTTGAAATCAGAACGGAATTTAAACATCGAAAGCACAAAGGGACAGAATTTGGAGGAACAGAACAGAAATTGCTGCAGTCCTAAATTCTGTTCTAATGTACAACGAACCGAGAGGAACTTGGGTATGAACCAGTTGCACATTATTTATGAAGCCTTTCGTGCTCAAAGAGAATTTATTCTAGCCTTATCTCGTTACAACGTGAAGCCTGAATCTGAACCAGGGTGACATGGCTTCCACAAGAGAATGTGTGCAAAGTTATGTGGTTGATATTCAAATACGTTTTGCAAGGGGTAGCCACGACCTGGATGGCTTGACAGCTGTTTTTTTTCAAGTTGACCGCTGACCAGGTACTAG
>BLFO01001586.1:892907-900407 GCA_014634245.1 Montipora cactus
TACCCACCAATCTCTGGAGCCCCTTGACCGATACATAACGTGACTTTAACGTTTCCCGGATGAGCTCTATAAACTTGTGCTTCTTTTGTGGAATCAGGCGGAAAGCTTCGCTACTGGAGTCTATCAAAAAAACCGAGATAAGGGACCATCTTGTGGGGAACTAAGATGGACTTTGATAAACCAAGGAAATATCCTAGGCATGTCAAATGAAGTGCCACGAGAAACACTGCTGATTTAGCAGCTGCAAGATTACGCTCATCAATAGAACCTAAAGTGTTATATTGTCCCTCGTCAAGGGACACCTGGAGCTGACCATTATGTCTGTCATCTGCCCCACTGGATGCCAAAAATATGTGCGACTTTCTTCAGATAGTAAGAGGTGGTCATACCCCGACTTGTCTGATAAGAATCCTTGAAGACATACCGGGGTAAGTCGGTCACTCTATCCAACGAGGGGCTTCTCCAGCATCCAGAGATTTAAATATCGTGCATCATGACACAGTCTCTGCTTTGTAGGCTCAACTGTTAACGGTAGAACGATATGAGGTGGAGTTACTTACCAACCTTGCCCACTGGAGAAATTGCACAGGATTTCAGTTGACTTAATAGTGTTGTTCTGACAAATTCTCGAAACGGTTTGCACGATACGTTATTCTTGAACAAGGGCTGATTGGAATCATAACGCTCCCCCTCGAATGTTCCTTTAAAATGTCTAAAATATGGGAATATTGAACCTTATTTGTTTTCTTATTTTTAAGGATAAGGATGGTTGAACGCTGATCCACCATAACGGTTGTCAATTTGTTGGGCAGCGGGGTAAAGATACTTCTACTTGTCCCCTCCGGTTATCTTATAATACTGTAGAATCATATATTGTAAAGCTAAGATCTATTTTTCATGCTAGTGGGAGGGATGGTGAATGGGACAAAAGGCTGGGATTAGGCAATCCCGCGGCAAATTATCTTCATGTGGTGACTGCGGAGCAACTAACGGCAAGGGTAACCCCTAGGCAGGCTACGCTTTTCTTTGTTGACAAACTTACCCAGCTTTCCCTTTTCTTACAAAGGCGTTTGGCTCAATCGTTTACGCTGTTACAAAGTTTTATTATTGCTCGGGACCAGGCCTATTTCAAAACCGTTTTCTTTAGTGGTGATTGACCTGGTGACTTGGACCAAGTTAAAATAGCTGAAATTTTACGTTTTCCTAATGATGATGACTTTCTATTTAATCACATTTGGGGAAAGACCTTAAGGGAAGGGGACCAAAATGTCTTTGGAATTTGAAGGAATCCACAATCAGTCATTTGCCGTATTAGAGGTATTGAACATTATGTCAATGTTGCTCGGAGAATGCAGGTTGACCTTACCCGTGGTTATATATTTCACCCAACAACGCCTATTGGTGGAATTTCGGGTGCCCCCTTTACTTTGATGACTGCAGAGGCCGGACTTAAATTATATCTTAAAGAGATGGGTCAGGATGACAGTGAAACATTGCATGGTTTTAGATCAGGATGTGCGATAACCTTGGCTCTTTCAGGTGTAGAATTAACAGAAATAATGGATCACATTTGTTGGAACCGTAGGCACACCGCTTTGCGTTACCAACAACTAGCTAAAGTGCTAAATCCTTCTGGGGCATCTGCTAGATTGGCCTCTAGCGAAGTAATGAGTGTTAACAATACATGGACAGATCTGAATGAACTAAAGGGCTTCCTTTGTGCTTTTCCAGCAGTTAATTTACCTAAGAGACCTCTGTCACACTGATAAGCAAGATTATAGTCATTTTGTAACCTGCACACATATTACCTTTTCTTTATAGTTTTGGGTAGGTTTGGGAATTGTAAGTATAGAGCTTGTCATGGCTTGTGAAAATAAAGATGAACAGTATGGCTTGGGTGGCGCTGACCAATATTATTTCCCATAACTTATTCCAACTGAGCATGAATGGAGTGTTATGAAATAGATTACTATTCATGACACTCATAATTATATGCGAAAGTGAAATAAGTGAAATTGACACATCCCTAGCAATTCAGTGCATGCAGGCGTGTGCATGAGGGTGTTATAATATAAGACAATAAATACTGATTTCAAGCGGAATAACACTCCTTCCATGCTTAGTATCAGCCAACGGAGCAGTGAAGGAAGGATCGACCCGCCCACCCACCTTGACCAAATTCGCCTGGGTCAAAACACTGCTACCCTAAGTGTTCCAGCTTGGCTTAGACCGCTGAGCAATATTATTTCCCATACCTTATTTCAACTGAGCATGAATAGAGTGTTATGAAAAAGATTACTTTTCCCAGTCTTTTTTTTTTCCTGGGTGGTGAGTGCAACACCTATCAATTTTCCAATTGGGCACCCCGGGGTTTTGTATGCTCAAGATAAAATGGCGGACACCATGAACAACGAAGGTAAGATAAAATAGCATTTTACGTTCATTTTTTTCTGCGAAAATGTGATGTATGACGTTGGTTTCTTTCTTGGCATAATTATTGTTCATTTAAATTTGTATTTTTGAAGCTAAGTCAGCCAAATGTTAGTTTGAAAATAGGAGAGTTGTCGAGAGAATTATGAACAGTTCTTCCTCAAACTTTTCTGTACTCGTTTACTTACTTTTGTTCCATTTTTAGTATTTTACGAATGATAGTCGCTAAGTAATGTTTAAAAGACGAGCAGCAGTGTTTTAAGCCCTGATAAAACACGTGCTGCAAGTTTTTTGAACGGCTTAAAAAACATTCCACAAAGAGCTTGTCCCTCTGGACTCAAAACAATGGTTCAAATTGTGAGAGGTGAATATTAGCATACAAGAAACACAAGCTATGCCTTATTAGTATTCTTTATATAGAGAATACTAACGAGGAGTGTTCTATCAGGATATAAAGCTCATACACGTGACGTTTTATTGGTGTTTCGATAGGCTGTTAGGCTCATGAATTATTAATGACTTTTTTTAAAAGAAAATAAATGTCTCGGAAATGTATAATATGTAAGAAACATGCAGGGACTTGGCTCAACAGATTAAAACTATGCTACATGTAAACTTTGTTCAGCGCCACTGAAAAGGTCTGTTAAGAGTTGTTAATAATTCATGCAATGATATTGTTGGATGAAGCTCAGATGTTTCGGGACTATGCTCGTGCAGCTAAAACAACAGTCAGTGAGTGACCGGCCGTTTTTCTCTCTTATTTTAAGACGACAGCTTTTTCCAGTTATATTTTAAACGAGTGCTTAAGCATAAGCTCATTTTTAGCTTAATAATCTTTCGAGGTAATTACATTTATGATTAACAACTACAATTTCTTGCAGTGACTGTCTGTTTATACCTTTCATGTAACTCTTAGGTTCATCATCAGTAGCATTGTCTGAAACTGTAGACAGATGAGAAGAACGGCATGTCAAGCTGCTAATTTGTTGTTGGAAGGAGCACAAATCCCTGCTCGGAAATGGTAGAAACACAAAAAAGGAAGTGTTTGAAAAAATTGCTGCTTCGTTCAATGCGAAGGCCGATTGAAAAGTATCTGTTGGTCATGGTCTAAGGAAATTGGCCAAACTAAAGGAGGTTACTGACCGGAATAACAAAAGTGGAAATTTGTAGAATCTTGTGACTAGCAATCTAGACTCACTGCGATATTATTAACCTGCGGTGTGCGTTCGGCGCATGCGTAAAAGACAAAATGAAAACATGCTCAACTACACAAAAGACCGCCATGTTAGAACTTGAACTCGTTGCGTTGTCATTAAGTGTTGTCACTACGTCCTATTCTGTTAAAAGTTCTTGTGGTTTACACAAAGTGGTGCCGGGACCAGGATATCAATCGTTTCTTCATTGAACACAAGCGACAACAAACTGATAGCACGTGGTGGAGGCGTATCTTCAGAAATAGGCAAGTGAGTTGAATTCACAGTTCATGATGACAGAGCTAAGCAAAGCTGACCAACTTAAGAGTGTCTGCCTGTAAAAATCAGACAAATTCTTAATTTCGCGGCAAGGGTCGAAAATTCGATTTGGCTCATATTTTCATAGTAGATAGGCTAGGGCATGACAATAACTACTGGACAGTTTTTTCGGCAAAATATCCTTTTACTTGAGAGAAATATGCAAATTACCAAATTCCGTTAAAATCGCCATACATACATACATACATACACGTTTATTGCGCTCCCTGAAAAGGGCTTTTCAGCAGCAATATTTAAATATATATTAAAAATCTTACATGAATTAAAAATAGAAAAAATCTGATAAGATAAAAGCTAAAAAAAATAAATGCAACGTTTCACGATAAATTATTTACAAGCAGTTCACATACATTCTTTTTAAAAGTCCTCAGTGAAGAAGTTAACTTTAGATCAAGGGGGAGCGAGTTCCAAACTTTTGCCCCTCGAAAGGCAAAAGTCATGTCACGCACCATTTTATTAAACAAGTTTTAGAGTCTCGCATGGAAAACAACATTATTCTTCCGTTTTTAGAACACTCAAATATTTTTGTGCAATGTTTAAATGTGTGCTTGGTCGATTTTAGTGAATGTTGTGCTGTCGTTTTGGGTGGAAAATTATTAAATTTCGAAGACATGTATTTCATTCACTTAAAAGTACTTCGTAAATATAGTTAATTTTCATCATGTGCGAAACCTTCAAATGGACTAAGCTTCTTCTGGTTGAATAGTAGAAGAATGGTCTACAGATTCCTGTAAAAATTTCTTTGGGCAAATGGTTGTGAGCAACGCGAGAGCTTTTCAAAGTACGTTAAAAATGCAAATATTTGCCCTTCCGTCGTCAAATATTAATTGACTGGTTACCCATATATTTTAGCATGCGCCACATGACTTGACCCATATTAAGTTGAAATAGACACAGAGATGATAATTTCGAATTGTTCTAACCTTATTTGCTGCATAAGGCAGATCCAAAAGCCGATTTAACGTGTTTTTCCCGCCATTCGGCACATATAAAGCAGTACAGTTTCCTTCTGTTTACACAATGTCTGATCTACATCGCCAACTGTCATCATATTTAATGGTCAAATACCATATTTCGGCGCATCTGATCGCCACTGCATCTAACTCAGCAACAGCTGAGTCATTTGTGGATAGTTGCTTACTTCGCACAGCGCCAAAATACTACCACATCTGAACGATTGCTGCTTGACCTTGATTACTTTGCAGCGGTTCGTCATTTGTTTGTCACGCAATGCTGTCATCCCAGCCTAGAGGGTAGGGGTAGGGCAATTTCTATCCTGATATATACGTAACCATTTTGAGCACAAAATCTTGTTGAGTGGGAAGAGAGTAAATAAAAGAATATAAAGAATGACTATTTTCCCTTTGTCTTCTGAGTTGTCTCCTGTTGTCATCTCTTACGCGACCCGCTACCTACATTGCGTAACACTTTCGGCTTAAACTCGTTCCTAGGTCTTTCCGCGCTGTGCAGAAGCAGCTTCCACAAAACCAAACAGTGCAAACACAAAAAGAAGTCATTAGTCTTTTTTTCAACTTCGCAGAATTTGTTTTCGAATACTCTCGCGACAGTAGGAGACTTTTGTGCGTCTTTCGCAAAGTTTTTTTTTTACTCAAATAGGCCACGTTCGATATATCAATATTCTTACTTGCTCTGAGGCTTTAGGGATAATTATTTTGTAACTTTTTAAAGTTTCTTTTCTCTCTAAATTCACGAAAGAGACTGGATACAAAGAAGACAACACCAAATATGGATGTTTGTCCTGAAAGCCTTGGGGCCATGTTAGAATATTGACGTGGCATATTGCTTTTCGCAACATACCGGTAATCATACCGTTACCCAACCCCGGTACCAAACGCATCATCTTGCGCGCGCTCGACAATAGACATTTTTTTAAAACTGACAAATCTTCACAAGCCTCTCCCCAATTTGCAGTTTTTCTTACGCGTTCGAAGTCACCCGATCTCCACACGGAAACAAATTGTCACAAATTAATGCCTGAAGCGTTTTGTGAGATTCCGCAATAACAATTCAGAGCTGATGAAGGAAACCTAGTACCTAGGTGCACTGCTGGATAAAGAACGCGTGGCGACCAAAGACATACAACAGAGACTAAGTAAAGCCAGACAAACTGTCTACAGGTTGCGAAGAATTTGGGACTGTAACGAAATTAGCAGGAAGACGAAAGTTCAATTGTTCAAAACAATTGTCAGAGCAGTTTTGATGTATGGCTGCGAAGCTTGGAAACTCACGAAAACAGAAGGAAAGAAGCTGGACGCTTTCCAATACAAATGCATGAAACGCATACTGAGAATAAGATGGCCACAGACCATCTTGCACCAACAAATCCAGGAGACCACAGGAGTGAACAGAACGAGTGATGAGATCAGACGCCAAAGATGGAATTGGATCGGGCATATATTGAGGAAGAACAGAGAGGAGCACTGTGTTACACCATTGGAGTGGAGGCCAGAGGGGAGGAGGAGACCAGGTCGACCAAAAACAACATGGAGGAGAATGGTTGAAGACGAAAGACGAGTAGCTGGGTGGCAATCATGGACGACTGTCAGAGCTTTAGCAGCAAACCGGAGTGGATTGAAAGAGAATGTCAAAGCCTTATGTGCCTTATGGCACGAAGAGATATAGAGATAGAGAAGGAAAGCCATACGAAAGATAAAGGAGACATTGGACTAGACCGGGAAGAGCGACAAGCAATTGCAAAAAGGTTGAGACACTGAATGGAAAATCCACCTCTTCTTCCTAAAACCCCTCTTCTAGTTCATAAGAAAAGGCTGAACGCCCCTCCCTCCCCCCTCCCCTTTTTCAATGTTGATACCCTTTAGTCTGAGTGCCAAGTGGAAATGGAAACAACTTTGCTTGGGGGGGAAGGGGGGTTGGAGATGCGCTGACTTGAATGACACGCATTGTACGGTTATCAACAGTGAGTGCCTCAACTCTTTTTGCAACTGCTTGTCTCGATGGTTGTTGGGTGTAATTCATCATTGCGACTAAACGAAACAGTCAATAGGTTCAGCAAAGGTATCAATGGAAAGCAGAAAAATGGAGCTTGAACTGGAATAGAAGTTACGGCGTTCTAGTTGTGTTCTCATTGATAAAAATAAACTTGAAATCTAGTGCAAATTACCCATTTCTATTTATGACGTTACATACGCTGTTTTGTCGAGTAAGCGCGGACAAAGTTTGTTTTTGCAATGATTTTGCTGATTTCATCCGTCGAAACTTTCCCAAAATGTTTAGGTGAGGTGCAAAGAGTCATTCCAAATTATTTATCCAAGATAATTGTCCAGTACTGAACTATTTCAAAGCACGTAATGTGTTGAATAGTGCAGGTGCAAATTATTTGCAACACCGGTTCGCAGTTGCCATATTATAAATCCGATTGAGAACGTGTTCAATTTAGTAGAACAAGAGTTTCAGCGACAAGCGATACAGAATACCTACGAGACTTATCAACAATTTGCTGAAATAGTGTAATGTACACTTTACGCCATGAGCGGCGACACTGTTATTGATAATATAA
>BLFO01001586.1:905407-910637 GCA_014634245.1 Montipora cactus
GGGGTCATGCCACTACTCAGTGTCAATTGCAGTTCAGATGGTCAGTGTGTCGGCAACCCGATCACCCTACACTTCATGGAGCTTCAGGTCTTCAATCATCACTGACTTCCCCTCCTGCTTCAGTCAGTATGCATGCTGCACCTGCTTCAGAAAACAAACAGCATGGTGAACCAACCACCTTACCCACCCTCCCATCTACAATCCTAGACAAAAGTAGTTGGGAAGGTTATATAAATGAACCCCACCAGAGCTGTATTTCAACCCGCTTCTCCTTCTGTTATAAAGCCCCCCTCCCCCCTATTCAATGTTGGAAGGTAACACTACAATTTCCTACCAAAAGCATTTACTTTTGCACAACATTGAATCAGGGGGGTGGGGAGAGAAGCAAAGAAGATGTCAAAAGTGGTAACCTTCTCAACAGTTTTGTCTATGATTGTATGAGAGTAGGAAATCGACTTTGAAGGCTTATAACTTTCGCAGTATTTAACATGTGGCTTCCATTTCTCATTCTGGAAATGTTCTTGTAATGTACTTTCCAATGCATAAATAAAAATGCACATTACCGAATTTTGCTTAAAACCATTGATTTATGATTTGGATTTAAGACTTACGTGACACCCCATAGCGTTACTCCAAAACCCATGCGATTGGGAAAATGTTAACTAAAAATGACATAAAAATGACATAAACATATATATTCGTTAAAAGAAATCTTAGTTTTGTGGAAGACGTTGAAAGAATGCCCAAAACTGATTTATTTTAATCAATTCAGCAAGAAATGGCCCGGGAGCATTCACTCAAGCATGATATTAAACGTTCTGTATAACTGTCCTTGCTTCAATTACCCAAGTGTAAGTTTTTTACTATAAGTATATAAAATATTTGAAATATGTGAAAGAAATATAAACGGTCACAGTAAAAAGGAGGTTCACTGAGGTTTCAGTTTTTCTAGAAAGAAGGGAATTTTCTTAGTTGCACGCGTAATGTAGCGTGTACGCGTTCATAACGACTGTGACATCAGTTATGAAGTTGATTTTTTACTACGTTTGCACGAAGACTACTCGCATGATGGCAATCAGAATAAATATCAGACGAAACCGTTTTGCTACCCAAAAATCCCAGTCAAAGAAATGTTAATCAAGGTACACTGTAGTGATTAGAATGGCTTTTTCCACGCAAACCGTTTGTAGGACTGTCGCCGCGAATGTAGAGGAATTCATTCTTGAGAAATTCTCATCAATGTGAAGCTAGAATTGATTCCTGTCGGAATCTTTAAAATTTCCTGTACATTCCTGTTTAAATATCTCAAGGAAAATGCAGTGTAAGCAGACTCACGAGACTGTATTTTTCAAGCTCGCCATTTTCATTTGTTGTCTGCTCCCGTCAGCACGTGGCTTTATTTCACGATCGTCACCTAAAGCCAGAAATGTGATTGTTGCTAGTTTACGTTTTTTTATGTGTACGTTTTTTTAACCCTGTTAGGACAGTGTTTTGACCTCTTCTGTATCCATTCCGTCTTAACAAAGCCAAATGAAAGGAAAAATAAATAAAGTACGCCCCGGCGAATTACGTGACAAAAGCGTGACCAACTTGTTTTCAGCAAATATGCAAATTGCAGGAATACAATTATTGTTATTGTTTGTCTTTTCCTGGTGATGTGCATTCTCTTTGAAAAATAATGTATCAAACAGGAATGAAACAAGCAAATTTCAAAGCGGCCTTATTGAATCTTTGCATTTATGTGCATTTCACACTTTGAAACATTCGCTCTCGTCGCTTTCGATCTCGCAGGTGGCATTCTACAATGTAGTTCCCTTGATAAGTGTTTCTGAAAGGAGTTATAAATGCAGAAGCTTTTGTTTGTTATTTATTATTAGTATTGTTATGATACCACAAGTTTTCTGTTGCCGATGAAGATATCACACAACATTTGCTTACACATATAAACACTGTCACCTTCCCGGCATCATATGCAAATGAATACGCGTTCGATCTAAAACATTCAAATGTTCATTCTTTAGACGTGGTTTGTTATGCTTGCGAGCCTGCTTGTTGGTAGTTAATGGTGCAATTGAAGGTTTTTTTTTTCCTGAAAGAGCAGAAATTAGTTACTGTTTTGAAACATTCACGTTCACCGGTCTTTCTTTTAAGGGAGTGTGTTAAATAAGGCCTGCGATAAATTGGGATGACCAAACATCGAGTTCTGATCTCATAACCATCGCATGTTTCCAAACAGGAAACATACCATTATATCTCTTCCTTTTGAAAGCGATTTATGTTTTGGAAAACATAATCCTTAATCACCTCAGACAAGCAACACAGACTACTCTTGCAGTTGAGCCCGCTAACTTCTTGCGCTTTTTGCGTCTTGCGGTTAAGTTCGTAACTTCTTGCGGCTTCTTGCGGCAAGCTTTCTATCTTCTTGCGCTTTGAATGTTCTTGCGGATAAGCCGCAATTTAACTTCTTCTGACCACTTGCGTGTTCTTGCGGCACAAGAACTTCTTGCCCCACTTCTTGCGCGTGCATTATTTTTGGGCTGTACTGTAGCCGTCTACCTGTCTCACCAATGTATAATTTATTACATAACGTACAGGTTATGCAATAAATGACATTTGCGGAGGTACATGTGAAACGATCGGTGATCATAACAGATCGCTTAGGTCCGGATATCTTGCTAGTGTTAACAATGAAAAGACAAGTTTTGCATTTTGAGCGCGCGTGGTAAGATACCTTAGTCAATTTATCCTGTACCTGTAGAACACAATTTTTAAATTGCCACGTTCATTTTTAAGTCACATTACAGAAGTAAATTGAAAGTGATTACTGGCGCTAGTAGGATGGACTGTCAATCATTGTCCTATTTTGGGAAAGGTAATCCACACGTATTTGAACATTACTCCATAACATTACTCCATCAGAAAATACGAAATATTTGCCCAATGAATGTGATATTTTGCAACAATAACGTAGTTATATGTAAAGCATACTGGAATACGTACGGTCTCTCTTATTATGGACAAAAGTTATTGAAACTCCTTATTTTCAACATTACTCCATTGAAACCATGTATTCATAAAGTTAATTAGATCTGTTATTTCAATTTAAGCCCTCTTTATGGAGTAGTGTTGTAATTTACCTAAAATAAAGCTACAATGGCCATGAAACGTCCTATTACTATTTCCTTTAAAGCCCTTTACACTCCAGTTTCTATATTTTATCTGCAGCTTGGCTTGAAAGCCATTATTTTAGGCTTTGAAAATGGAATAATATTGGGAGTCATGTTGGGAGTAATGTGAACTGTAAGTTATTGACGCGGGTGATCAAAATAAGATAAGCCAATACAATAGAAACGTGACTGTAAGTCGAGGACGTACCTCCATTGATGTTATCTAAAATAAGTTTAGAAAAACAGTGACCACATGGTGTCAACTGGAGTTGTTCTGATGGTGGAATTTGTCTCCAGAAATGGAAAAATCGCCACCTTATATTCATCATTTCGGTGTTCACGAGGCAAACACTTCCTCCCTTTATGAAAACAATTGGCGCATCTGATGTTGCGACGATGGGTGTATCTTTGCTTAGCTCAATGTCGCATTTGGAGAAATTTTTTGGAGCGGGTAAATGAACTGTATCTCCCTCTAACAACAGCAGCAAGTCAGCCCAGGCTATAATGGATGGTTTCCAGCGAAAATCATTCAACATAATTATCTCAGCCTCTTCCGCCCCTACCCAGGCCAAGTTCCAGTTGCGGGGTTGCAAAACGTGCCGTATATGGCCTTCAATGGGGAGAGCATGAAGCTCTTACCGCAATTTCCAACACCGCGAATAAAAATATTGCGGTACTTCCCCCTTCCTTTCTCTAACAATGTGAAGACCGCTTGAGCGAAAACACTGACGCTAATCTCATTTCTGGTGAGGAGATGCACTGCTGCCCCCATCCACTCGCCATTACATTCAGCTACGCATTCCCCTGTATAGTTGTCGTGCAGAAGTTCGATGCGAGTTTTCTTTGAGCGTGCAAATTTCGCTTCTGCAGTTGCCAATTCGTGTGCAACAGCCAGGCATTCATCAACTGCTTTTCCACCCCTGTTACATATAAATTGAGCAAGATCCGTTTTGTCTTCACGATTTTGTGACGCAGCAATGGACATTAGCTGCAGCCGTGATTTGACATTCTTATCCTGAATGAACTGAGTCACCTCGTACATGGACATACCGCGCTTTTTTTTCTTGGAAACTCTAGCACTGCGAGCTGCTGTTCTTTTATTACCGGAAATAGCATTCTCAGTTCTCGGTGGAGGTGTGTTTTCAAGGTCTGGGTAAGCCCTCTGAGTGTACACAATCTCTATCTTCCTTTGTTGTGAATTTGTACGCTGAATAGTACGTGTTGTGATTGGAACTAAAATTGACCTTGATGCCGTAGCCGTCGTCCAAGAACTTGCGTACCTTCAGCCAACGAGCGCGTTTTTCAAGCTTCAATGCCATGTGATAATGCGAATGGCTCTCCGAGGCACCTGCATCAGCGTGTAATTCACGCGCTACAACCCACTGTATAACTTTCACACCAGCCATTTCCATCCAAGCCAACGAAACCATTTCGGCAAATACATCCCTAGTGGGAACTTTCTCCAAATCGGCTCTACTATATGTCAAAAGATACACAAGGCGCTGCTCTCGACTTCGCAGAGTGAAATTGACCTCCGCCATTCTAAGTGTTTAGTCCGTGAACTCCACCAACTTTAACAATATATACTTTGCTTTAATTATCTATCATCTAGACTCCTCCCCTTTTTGTTAATTCGTGGAGGAATTTTCATCATTTTATTTGCTCTACAATTTAATATACAACAAGACATCCTAATGCATATATGACAATTTCCCCTATTTATAACCAAGTAAACGCCTACAATTTATCCTAGCATGGCAAAAAACATATAAATATTACAAAAAGCAATAGTTGTGTTTGTTTTTTTCACTGAAACTGTGAATGCTAGCAAAAAAAAGTAGTATTTCCAATGACGGCCACACCCAGAATTTTCAGACAATCCTAGACAAAAGTAGTTGGGAAGGTTATATAAATGAACCCCACCAGAGCTGTATTTCAACCCGCTTCTGTTAAGGCGCAAAAAAACACTTTCTCCTTCTGTTATAAAGCCCCCCTCCCCCCTATTCAATGTTGGAAGGTAACACTACAATTTCCTACGAAAAGCATTTAGTTTTGCACAACAT